>CAKNXH010063352.1:92719-155426 GCA_932178445.1 Andricus quercusramuli
ACATATCTGAAATTTTCAAAAACCTTTTTGAATTTTCTTCAGAATCTAAGAAAAATTATATTTGTATAACCTTAAAAATAAATAAAAAGTGAGCCCAAAAAATACATAGTGATTGAAAATTTTATTTTGTATTAAAAATTATTCTTCCCTCCACATTATAATTTGCCTAAAATTTGTTTCCTCTCTTGACTATCAAATCTTTTCTAGTTGAAAATTCAACAATTTTGTTGAAAATTCGTCTTTTTGGTTTGAAAATTCACCTCTTTTGGTATAAATTTTTTTTTTTTTTTCAACTGATCGAGGCACTTTTCTTTTTTTTTCAAATTGAATCTATTTTGAAATGAGGATAATTTTTTTATATTAGAAATTGTACTAACCAATTTGAACATGTTGAGTTTACTGGTGCTTTCAAGAGTAGATATGCCGAAGTACCTAGAAAGCGTCCCTTTTATACCTTTAAAATTTTTTTTGGTCCCTTCCAGTTCTCCAGTTCTGAGACCAGGAGAAGGGTGGAACTTGGTTCTAGAAGAAAGGATTGACCGGGCGTGCATCTCTTCTGGAAAAATGTTAAGTGATGCCCAAGGTCGATCCCATCGGGTGTGGTTCTACAACTTAGTTTTCAGGTTCAAAGTCCGGTTTTCATTACAAAACAGGCTTTTTAATACAAAATTAAAAATTTTGAATAACCATTTTTTTTTTATGTTTATTTGTTTATAAGGTTATACAAATACAATTTTTCTAAGATTCTGAAGAATATTCAAAAAGGTTTTTGAAAATTTCAGATACGTCAAATCTAAATTTCAACAAGAAAGTAAATCTTCAAACGAATAGTTGAAGATTCAAACAAAAAGATTAATTTTCAACCAGCTGTTTTTCTGACCAAATAAGATTACATTTTTGGTACTTTTAACCTAGTAGTTGAATGTTCAATCGAAAAGATGAATCCGCAACGAAAAATATAATAGCTGATATTATAGGTATTTTTTTTTATTTTTAACCAAACAATTACAGTTTAAAGAAAGACCAAATTTATATCAAAAGAGGTAAATTTTCAAACCAAAAAGACGAATTCTCAACAAAATTGTTGAATTTTCAACTAAAAAAAGATTTGATAGTCAATAGAGGAAAAAAATTCAGGCAAATTATAATTTCGAGGGAAGAATAATTTTTAATACAAAATAAAATTTGCATTAACTGTTAATTTTTAAGCTCATTGTTCATTTATTTTTAAGGTTATAAAAATATAATTTTTCTTAGATTCTGAAAAAAAATTTAAAAAGGTTTTTGAAAATTTCAGATACGTCAAATCAAAATTTCAACAAAAAAGTCAATCTTCAAACGAATAGTTGAATTTTCAAACAAAGAAGATTAATTTTCAACAAGCTGTTTTTCTGACCAAATAAGATTACATTTTTTCACTTTTAACCTAGTAGTTGAATGTTCAACCAAAAAAAGATGAATTCGCAATGAAAAATATAATAGTTGATATTTAATCGATTTTTTCAATTCTTAACCAAACAGTTGCAATTTGAAAAAAAATTATACCAAAAGAGGTGAATTTTCAAACCAAATAGAAGAATTTTCCACAAAATTATTGAATTTTCAACTAAAAAAGATTTGATAGTCAAGAGAGAAAACAGATTTTAGGCAAATTATAATTTGGAGGGAAGAATGATTTTTTATACAAAATAAAATTTTCAATATCTATGTATTATTTAGGCTCATTGTTTATTTATTTTTAAGGTTATACAAATATAATTTTTCTTAGATTTTGAAGAAAATTTAAAAAGATTTTTGAAAATTTCAGATATGTCAAATCAAAATTTCAACAAAAAAGTAAATCTTCAAACGAATAGTTGAATTTTCAAACAAAAAAGATTAATTTTCAGCCAGCTGTTTTTCTGACCAAATAAGATTACATTTTTTCACTTTCAACCTGGTGGTTGAATGTTCATCCAAAAAGATGAATCCGCAACGAAAAATATATTAGTTGAAATTAGAGCTATTTTGTTTTTATTTTTAACTAAGCAGTTACAATAAAAAAAGACAAAATTGATACCAAAAGATGTGATTTTCCAAACCAAAAAGAATAATTTCCCGCAATATTGTTGAATTTTCAACTAACAAAGATTTGATAGTGAATAGAGGAAAACATTTTAGACAAATTATTATTTGGAGGGAAGAATGATTTTTAATACAAAATAAAATTTTCGAGAACTGTTTATTTTACAGGCTCATTGTTTATTTATTTGTGAGGCTAAATCTAATTTTTCTAAGATTCTGAAGAAAAGTCAAAAATATTTTTGAAAATTTCGGATATCTCAAATCAAAATTTCAACAAAAAAGTCAATCTTCAAAAAAATAGTTGAATTTTCAAACAAGAAGGATTACCCTCGAACCAGCTGTTTTCTGATAAAATAAGATTGAATATTTCCACTTTTAACCTAGTATTTGAATGTTCAACCAAAAAGATTCATTCACAATGAAGAATATAAAAGTTGATTTTAATACTAAAAAAGGTTGTAATTTTCAACCAAATAGTTGCATTTAAAAGAAGAAGAAATTTATACCAAAAGAGGTGATTTTTTAACAGAATGGTTGGTTTTTCAACTAATAAAGATTTGTTAGTCAAGATAGGAAAAAAAATTAGGGCAAATTCCAATTTGATTGAAAGAATAATTTGCAATACAAAATAGAATTTTGTAATAACTATTGTTTAGGTTTTTCTGCTTGTTCATTTTCAAGGTTATATAAATATAATTTTCCTAAGTTTCTGGAGAAAAGTAGACACAATTTTTGAAAATTTTATATGTGTCAAATAAAAATGTCAACCAAAAAGTGAATCTTCAAACAAATAGTTGAATTTTCAACTGAAAACGACTCATTTTCGACCAGCTGTTTTCCTAACCAAAAAAGTTTGAATATTTTCCAAAAGGACGAATTTTCTACAACAGAACTTGATTTCTTAACTAAAAAATATTAATTTTCAACAAAAAATTTGAATTTCAGAAGAGGAAAATGAATTTTGAACTAAAATGATTAATTTACAACCAAAAAGTGAATTTTCAACAAATTAGTTTAACTTTCAACCTAGTAGTTGAATGTTCAATAAAAAGTATGATTTCTCAACAAAAAATTTCATTTTCAACCAAGATGATTACTTTTCTCACAGAAGGACGAAAACACGAAGTTTTTACCAAAAAAAGGTGAATTTTTGAACCAAAAAGACGAATTTTCAACAAAATTTTTGAATTTTCAAGTGAACAAGATTTGTGAAAATTCGAAATGATTGTTGAAAATTTCAGATAATTCAAATCAAAATTTCAACGAAAAAGTCAATCTTGAAATGAATAGTGCAATTATCAACTAAAATTTTAATTTTAACTAAATTCTAAATAATTTTGAATTTCAAGTTAAATTTTTAATGTTCAAATAGCTGTTTTTTTCAACAAAAAAGATTAAATATTTTCCGAGCGGATGCATTTTTAATAAAAGTTTTGAATCCTCAACCAGAGAAGATTTTAATTTTAAACCAAATAGTCGCAATTTTGATTTTGAAAAAGACAAATTTTCAACATCAATGAAATATGATGATGATGAGTATTCAACAAGACAAGTGAATCTTGCACAAATTTATTTAACCTTTAAGTTTTAACCAAGTAGCTAACTTTCCAACCAAAAAAGATGAAAAATATTCTCTTAAAATAAATTTAGTAAAATAAATTTAGTAAAATAAATTTAGTAAAATAAATTTAGTAAAATAATTAATTAATTTGAAAATTCCTAGGAATCTCAAGAAAATTTTGATATTCTAGTGAAATTTTTAAAAATTCTTCAAAGAAACTTCTAAGTCTTTTGTTCAAAATCTTCAAAAATCTTCCAAAATCTACCTTTTTTAAAAATTGGTTGAAATCATTTTATTTAAGAATTAATTTCGTATCTTTTCAAAACTTCGGATATTTTTCATAATGTTTTAAAATCATTTGAAATATTCTCTTCAAATTAATTTATAAGATGATTTGAATTTCTTCCAAAACTTTCAAAAATTCTGCAGAATAAAAAGAATTTCCTGAAAATCTTTTAGATTCTTTTTTGACAATTTTGACAATCTTTTGGAGTTTTTGAAAACTTTTTTCCAATATTCGTCTGAAATAAATTTATTAGAATAGAAAATTATTTAAATTTTCCTGGATATCTTATGAAAACTTCTATACTCTCTTGAAACCCTTAAAAATCCTTAAAATACATCTAAGTCTTTTGTTCTAAATCTTCAAAAATCTACATTGTTTAGAAATTTCTCGAAATCATTTCAATTTAAAATAATTTTCGTTTCTTTCCAGAACATCGGAAAGAGAAAGCTTAATTTACCATGAAAATACGAATTTAAGAAAAACTATGAAAATTTTCCACCCAATAGTTCAATTTTCAGTTTAAAAAATTAATTTTCACAAAATAAAAACGATTCTTCAACAAAATATTCCATTTTCCAACAAAGAGAGGATTTATCAACTAAAGTGATAAATCTTCAATAAAAACATTAATTTTTAACATAGTAGTTCAACTTTTAACCAAATAGTGGAATTTTTTATCAAAAAGATGAATTTTCTTTCGTCTTTCCCTATTGCCCTATTTTCTGCTCTTTCTACTTATTGTATGGAAAGTAAAGAAATTTTTTTCAAATCTCATACTTTTTGATTGAATATTCTTTTTTATTGTTGAAAGTTGAACTATTTTGGTAGAAAGTTCAACCATTTGATTGAAAATGACTTATTTTGCTAATAATGCATATTTCAGGATTAACAATTCGACTTTTTTTCAGAAAATTCGCTTGGCTTGAAAATTCAACACTTTAAATGAAAACTTTTTCATTTTTACTAAAATTTTCCCTTTTCGTTGAATTAAACTGTTTTATTTGAAAATTATAGTATCTTCTGCTTGAAACATCAACCAAATGATTGAAAATTCGTCCTTTTGTTGAAAAATCAATGAATCTGGTTAGAAGGCATTCTTTTTTAATGAAAATTTTACTATTTCGTTAAACATTATCATTTTTCAGTTGAAAATTCAACTTTTTAAATCTTCATTGGTTTAAGATTCATGTTTTAAGTTGAAAATTCATGTCTTTGGTTAAAAATGGATGTATTTTGTAAATTCGTCTTATTCGTCTTATTATCTAAAAAAATTTGGCTGAAAATTCAATTTTTTGGTTGAAAATGAACTTGTGTGTAAAAAATTAATATTTTTGGATTGAAGATTCAACTTTCTTGCAGAAAATTCGTCTTTTTTTTAAATTCTACTATTTGGTTGAAAGTTCCATTATTTTATTGAAAATTCTACAATTTTGTAAACAATGCATCCTTTTTGGTTGAAAATTCAACTATTTGGGTAAAAATTGATATATTTTGCGGAAAAACTCAACTATTTTTGAAGGAAATTCTACTGTTGTATTGATAATTTAAGTTTTTGACTGAAAATGAACTTGTACGTTAAAAATTGATATTTTCGGATATTGTTAAAAAGTTTATTGCTTTTTGAATTGTTTTGTTGAAAAATCGTCTTTTCGGATTCAACTATTTTTGTAGCAAATTCATCTATTTGGTTGAAAATGAACTTTTTTGTGGAAAATTTATATTTTATAGAGGAAAATTCAATTTTTGTGTTGAAAATTTGTGATTTTGGGTTAGAACTACAATTATTTTAGTACAAGATGCAACTATTTGATGGAAAATGAACTTATTGGTCGAAATACTTTTTTTTGCGTTAAATACTTATAACTGATTTGTACTAATTCGTCTTTATGTCTTAAAAATTCAACAATTTGGTTACATTTTTATTTACTTTCTTTACTGAAAAATCTTTCTTGGTAGAAAATTCAACTGGTTTGTTGAAAATCTGTTTTTCTAGGTAAGAAGTTAATTTTCTTGGTTCAAATATTAACTATTACTTTTTTTATGATTCATCTTTTTTGGTAAAAATTTAGCAACTTTCTCAACATTTTTTGTTTGTTGAAGTTTCAACTGTTTGATTGAAAATTCATGTATTTTGTTGGAAATTCGGAATATTCGTCACAAAATAAATTTTCTCGGTTGAAAATTCATCTTTTTGGTTAAAAATTCAAAAATTTTGTTGAAAATTGAACTACTATGTTAAATTTCTTTCATTTGGTTGAAGATTCAACTAATTTGTTGAAAATTTACCATTTTTGGAAATTCAGCTTCTTTGGTTGAAATTTCAGCAATTTGCTTATTGATTAATTTTTAATTTTGAAGTTTTAACTATTTCGTTCAAAACTGATGTATTTTGTTGAAATTCCGCAATTTTTGGCTGAAAATTAATTTTTGTGGTTGAAAATTGATCTTTTTGGTTGAAAATTCATCAATTTGTTGAAAATTCCACTAAATTCTTTCAAATTCCACTAAATTCTTTAAAATTATTTTTCTTTCAGTTGAAGATTCAACTATTTGGTTAAAAATTTATCTGCTTTGTTGAAAATCCGTCATTTTTAGCAGAAAATTAATATTCTTGGTTACAAATTACACTATTTGGTTGAAAATGAACTTCTTGGTTAAAAATGAATATTTTTGCGTTAAATATTGAACTGTTTTATACGAAATTTGTCTTCTTTTCCTAAAAATTCAACAATTTGGTTAATTTTTTTCTTTTGACTAAAGAATATCTCTTGATAGAAAATTCAACTCTTCTGTGGAAAATTCGTCTTTCTGGGCAGAAAATTCTTCTTCTTGGTTCGGATATATCAACTATTATATGTTTCGTAGAGAACTAGCCTTTTTCATTAAAAATTCAACTACTTTATCAACAATTTATTTTGCTTAAGAATATTTAACTATTGAGTTAAAACATCGTCATTTTTTGGCAGAAAATTAATCTTTTCGGTTGAAAATTCATCTTTCTTATTCAAAATTCAAGAATTTGGGTAAACATCCATCCCTTCTGTTGAAATAGCAACAGGTTTAAAATGCATCAATTTGGTTAAAAATTCCATTACTTTCTTGAAAATAATTTTTTTCGTTCAAAATAAAAAAATTGGGTTCAAAATCCATCCGTTTTGCCAAAAAAGGAAAAGGTTTAAAATTCAGCAGTTTGTTGGAAATTCCTCAATTTTTGACAGCAAATTAATTCTCGTGGCTGAATTCATCTTTTTGGTTGAAAATGCATCTTTTTCGTTAAAAAATCAACTATTTTCTTGAAAGCTCATTTTTTAGTTTAGGATTCAACTATTTGGTTAAAAAATTATGTGTTTTGCTGAAGATTCGTAATGTTTGGCAGAAATTAATCTTCGTGGTAGAAAATTCATTTATTTGGTTAAAATTGAATATTTTTGCGTTGAATATTCAACTGTTGTACAAAAGTCATCTTTTTTGGCTTGGAAATACCACAATTTGTGTAATATTTTTTTTCCCTAAAATATCTTTCCTGGCTGGAAAATAAATTTTTTTGGTTGTTAAATAAAAAATTTGTGAAAAAATTAACTTTAACAAAGTACTTTTGCGGTCATTGCTGTTGGCGCGGTAGATCCTTCTAACACGAGAGGCGTGGTAGGGATAGGCAAAAAATTGTTGATGACCCTGAAGGGGTGGCTTGTGGATTATGTTGGGACGGTGGGTATAAATACTCTCAAGCAAACTGTTTTCTGCATAGTCAAGTTTGTCTCTTGCACAAGAAACAATTTCACAAACCCTATTCAACATGTTCAAGTTGGTGAGTTTATAAAAATATTTATTTGTCTTATTTTTTATTTATTGAAAAAACCTAGCCCATTTTGATCGTTTAATTATTCATATTTGTTAAATATGATATCAATTCAATATTACTATTTTCAGTAAAATATAATTTCAGAAACTAAATTAAAAGCTCATCTAAAATGCCTGGAAAAAACAGAACTAATTAAGGAAGGTTTTGACTGATCACTCTAAGAGGAAATACATATTATTGTTTTTATTAAATATCAACAAAATTTAAATTTTTTAATTTTTGAGAGTACAGTTTCTTCGAGAAAAGCTTGGATTCATTTAAAGATACATAAAATCAGTGAAATAAAAAGTGCATTGAATTTATCATAAACAAATAAGCCGTTGAAAATGGTTTTGTGGATTTTGGCTGCGCTTTATTACTTGATTTGCACTAAATTTGAAGACTTTATAATGAAAAAGGGTTTCTATATTGAATTAATGAAAGTCAATTAATTTGTTATTTCATTAGAAAATTTGATGAAATTAAATTTTAATAATTAATAATATCAATTTTGACAAACTTAATAGAATAATTATCATATGTTTTATCAAGAAACTGCTTAATGATATAAATTTTACTGAGAGGGGGAAAATATCTTTGTATAATTAAAACAAGTATGTTCTGGAAATTTTAAATAAACAAATATTTTAAAGCAATGCACAGTGGGCCTCAAACAACTTCACCCTAAAAATGATATTACAAAAAGCTTCTTGCGGAATATTATTCTTACGTACTATGCAAATAATTTGCACACAAAAATAAAATAATCATGTGAGCGCATTTTGAAAAATTTTAAATTCTGTTTATATAATAAAAAAAAGTTGCTATGAAAAACTTTTTCACTCAGGAATTGTCAAGAAATAAATAAAGAGTCAAACCAGTTCTACAAAATTGGTTGTAAAATTATAACTGTTGAATCTACAAAGGGTTACATATTCTTTCAGTACAAAATGTTATTAAAAAATTATTTTACTGGACTTCTTATGCAGAATTTTCCCTTTGGATGATGTTCGAATATACTTCATATGCAATTTAAAAAAATCGTGGAAGAGCTTTTTTCAAAAAAACAATTTTCATCCTCATTTTCACAAATTTCTGGATTTTAAATATAATAAGCCTCTTTTTGCTCAAGAACTGACTAAACAATTCTGATGAAATTTCGTTCCAAAATGAGAACTGTATAACCTAGAGAGGATTTTATATTGTACAAGAAAAAAAAACACTTATCACAGCAAAAGTTGTATAAACATTTCTATAATCAACGGCTCATCTCAGGTTGTAATTAAATGATGCTGGCATGATTTAAAAAATAAAAAAAAAATAAAAAAATAAATGAAAGCTCAAAATATTGAAAAAAAATTTGTATTGGGAAATTTTTTGTTTGTTAAAAAGTACTTTCATGACAACATGAAACATTATCCGATAAATAACATCTAACTTCAAGGATCTTCAGTTAAAGTTGGTTAAGGCTAACCGTGAATTATGTGCTTCAAAATTCATTGAACTGAATTTGATTATACGTGATTGAATGAATTGAATTAATTTGAATTTGGTTCAATTTGATAATATATAATTTCATTTAATTGCCTTGGCTTGACTTGAATTGAACTGAATTGAATTGAGAATTTATTAAAAATTAAATTGAGATTAGAATTGAGAATTGAATTAAGAATTGAATAAAATTAATTAATGTTTTCTTTCGCAGTTCGCTTTCCTCGCCGTTTTGGCCACCGCCTTCGCAGCTCCATCTCCAGTTCCAGCTCCAGCTCCAGCTCCGGCTCCGGCTCCAGGTGCAATTCTGAGCCCCATTTATTCAGCATACGCACTCCCTGCTGCTGCTGCTGCTGTACCTGTTTCGAGCAGCTCTCAATCTATTGTCCGCAATTACAATAATCTTGCATACGCTTATCCAGCTTTCGGATACCCCCAACCAACATATTTATTCTAGAAGAAACAACATTCACGACAACGTTTGCGGCAACATAATTAATTTAAGGAAATTCGACATTTCATCAAATTCGACAAGAAGGAATGAAAATTAGTTTTATTATTATGTGATTTTTTTGTAATAAAATTTTCAATTCAGCAGAATTACCTGGCTTGTGGTCTTAATTGGAATCATTATTATTACATGCTTTTATTTGACTTTGTGTGTGGCTATGTACGAGTATGCATGTTTTTTTCTATGTTTCTACGAGAGAGTCAATGCTTTTATTTCAATTTTGACACACTTGAAAATATCCACTCGACTGTCAAAATAAAAAATTCAAAGACTGAAAATTAGGAAATCGTAAATAAATACAAATGATGAAGAAATTGAGAATTAAGTTTTCAATAAACAAGCTCTTATTAAAATATTTACGCCCCAGGCTTTTATTTTTAGTCACATCATTATTATACTAATATTGTAACCCCCTTTTCAGGTTAAATTATTTTGTTTGTTTGTAGTATATTGAAATTTTTTTTTTATTCTAGACGCGTCACATTGGGGGAAAAATCATTGTGGATTAATTGATGTTAATAAGACAATACTAATAAGATTTAAAACGTTTGTTTTAGAGTAAAAGTAAATGATATTCCGCATGAATTTCATGGAACATACTATTGAAAAAGTTTTCTACTATTTTTTAAGTAAAAAAATTATAAAAATAGTTTCGAATTTTAATAGAGACTACAATCTACCTAGGGCATAGGCAAAGGACGCTTGAACTAATTATACATATAATGAAAATGGCAACAAAATCTGGCTATGGTGTTCCTGACTTTCAACTAAAAATGTTCCAGTTAAATTTTCAACTAAAAGAGATGAATTTTTAAATAAAAATGACGCCAAAAAGAAGAATTTTCAACCCAAAAATATGAGTTTTTCATCAATTAGTTATAAATTATATAGAGATGTTAGAATACTAGCTTTTTACGTCCGGGAATTATGAATACAATTTTGTTTGAGGATTAAGAAAATAATTATATTTTTCTAATTCTCAAGCGGCACGAATATAAGAATCATTGAAAACTAGATCTTAAGATAATAGTTCTTAGGCATATTTGGAGAAGTCTAATCACCAGGATAAGAAAATACATTCATAAAATTTCAAAATTTAAAAAAATGTTGTGTAAAACATGTTCAGTGTTGGACAATATGCATTGTAAAAAGGTAATGTATCCATCTATCACTCAGTAAATACTGTTTAGAAATTTTGGACGATTTTAATGTGGTACAGAGACTAAGATGTAATGTGGTGAAACGTATGTTGGACAAACCAAATGGCCCTTGAGAATTTGAAGAGAAGAACACCGTAACCACAGAAAAAACTATGACTAAAATTTGTTGCAGGAAATTTTTTAGAGCGATAAAGTTTTGTTCAGCCAACTTCGCGTCTTTTAAAATACAGTTTGTCATGGAAAAACAAAAGAAAGTTTAACCGATATTTGTGTAAAGTTTATCCTGTGAAGTTAATTTTTGTTGCAAAGAATCTTTCGTCGGAAATCGGTGTAAAGTTTATCTTCTGTTTTTTCCGTGACAATATTAATATTGAACATAGAAAAACATAGTCATTAGCAAACACCAAATCGAACACCACAATAATGGTGACACTGCCTTTATCGATTGGGACAGCATTCAAATTTAACATTAAGAACCTTACCTACTATAAAAGATGTTTTGCTTAAATGGTTTTTCTAAAGAAAGTAGGTCACAAGAGTCTAAAGAAGATTACTGACCTCGAACGTTATGCAGGATATAGTATGATCCAAGATTTTCTTTCATAGCCTTTATAGTTTATATAAAGATGATAAAATTGTCAACAAACTAAATTATTGCCGGATTGTAGTGTTCGAGGACGGTAATCTCGTTAAGACATTTGTGACCATCTTTCTTAACATAAACCATTTCTGCAAAACATCTTTTATAGTAGTTAGGATCTTGATATGAAATTTTAATGTTGTGCCAATCGATAATATCAGTGTCACCATTATTGTGGTGCTCAAGAAGGTGTTTGCTAATGACTCTATGGGAATTTGGGTTGAGAATTATATTTTTACGGCGTTCTTCTCTTTAAATTCTTAGAGGCCTTTTGGTTTGTCCTACATACGTTTTACTACATTGACATCACAATCTATGTACCACATCACAATCGTCTTACATACATGTGAATCCATATTCAGTGTTGGAGAACTCTCTGAGGGCGTAGGTTGACGAACCTACGCTCTCACGAATAAAATGTTTTGAAGTCAAATTTCTATTATTTTACATATTTTTTAGAACCAATTGTACTGAATTTATCAAGAGAATCTTAAATACACAACAGTTTTACATAGTGATGCATATCGCTCATTTTTGGACAAAATCGAGATTTGCTTGAAATATAGTTGGATGGCACTGAAATGTAAAGGAGATCAAGAATATGCAATGAAAAAAGTCGATCGAAACGAGACGATCATCTCGACTGAGTGATCGTTCGTCTCGATGTGATGATTATGGTGTTCAAGTTTTTAATTTAATCTGATGAGATTTTTGAAAAATTTTTAAATTATCGATATGCATCACTAGTTTGACTACTAAAATTTGAATATTTAATCTTTCTACAGTACAGGTTCTCTTTACATGCAGCTACACCTTTTTCCAGCCACGTTGTTCGCACACCTCTCGCCACACAGGCTCAATTCGTCAAACAATCCTATTGTTTAGGACAGCTGTAAAGATCTTATACACTGTGTTCAAACAAGTTACTGGCCTGTTTTTTTCTGGGTTGGACAGGTTGCCTTTCTTCGGTCAGCGAGAAACTAGTGATTCTTTCTGATCAATTTCTTCCTCTTCTGTATTCTCCTTCTTGCGTCAGATGACAGCCGTATTTTGTCAACAATATGCTGCTTCATTGTCAGTAGCTTTAACTTGTTCAATGTGTGATTCAAGATCCTCAGTTCTTAGGCAAACTTCCGAACTCTTTCCGTGAACAGTCTACCAAATGTTATGTAGTCAATCACACATTGAACACGGGATGCATTCTGTTATGCCCATCCAATCTTCTTGTTCAGTTGATGCAAGCGTCTTTTGGTCTTTTGATCCATCGCCGGTTTTAGCCTTCGATTTGAATCAGCCAAAGCCCTCGCAGCACCATAAACTGATCAATTGATGGGCCAGAGGTCGGACTCTTGCGAGATATCTCCAAGAAGGGAGGCATCCATCTCAGCCAAATCTTGGGGCTTAGGAGCAACTACATGTTAATGTTCCTTCTCACCCTGAAATCGCGATCATCTTTCGGAAGGTGCCGGCTTTCCGCGGTTGGTCTTAATGTCGCTCCCTCATATTCATCTGAAGCTTGATTAATCAGCGGTTGGAGAATCGCTCCTCGTACATATCCATTTTTCCAGAGGTGAGCACGTTGATTTCGCATTAATTGAATCGAAACGTGCTGAAGCTCTGTATCTTTCTGGCACCACAGAGTGTGCATACTGTATACGCGCCATAAAGCCTCGATGAACAGGGATAATGCTGGCATCGTAGTAGTCGAGCAAGTCATCCTTGAGTTGATCCATCCACTTAGTGTGGGCGTTTCGCCTGTTTGTTGTCGTGATTCCAGCTCTGTGCGTTCGATCGTTTTGAACCGCATCTACAAATTTTTGATGTTTTGGTGGTGTCTTTGCTGTTCCCACGAGCAACAAGAGAAAGGATTCTTCCATCCTCGTAGAGCTCCGCGTGCAAGGATAAGGCTGCATACTCTAAGTGGTTGCCCGATATATCAGAGTCACCGTTTAAGATGCCTCATGCAGGTGCCATTCCGCTTTCGGCACGGTTGTTATGCCTCCGCTTAGGGGTTATTTCTTCGGGACCATCCCTGGATATTTGTTCGCTACTGCTTATTAATTATTGTAACCATATTCAGCAGAAGCCCTTGGTACAGGGACCCTCTATCCGCAACCCAAGGACGCGTTTGGTGGCTTCGTCATAGGCCTTTCAGCTCTATTCCAAAGAAAGCGAAAACCGAATATATATATAGTGCGCCTGGTGAGGGCAACGGTACATTACCGAAACGTCGCAAGTGAATAAAAAGTGAAAAATATAGTTATTCTGCTAATCCACAAAAAAAAAAAAAAATATTCATTATTCCCGTATGCAAAAAAAAAACTAAAATTTCAACACCTCTTCATAATTCATAACTCTTTGGTTGAAAACTCACATTTTTGGGAACAGAATCAGCTGCAATTTTCATATTTTTATTGTTCGAAGCGTAAAATTCACACAAATGAAGTACCGTAGCCAGAATTTGTTGACATTTACATCATACTTGACATTGATTCAAGCATCCTGTGCCTATACCCTATAGGTATTTTGATAGTCGAGCCTAACACCAATTAAAATAAAAGCATGTAATAATAATGATTCTAATCAGAACTACAAGCCAGGTAATTCTGCTGAATTGAACATTTTATCAGAAGAAAATCACATAATAATAAAACTAACTTTCATTCCTACTTGTTGAATTTAATGAAATCTCGAAGATCCTTGGATGAATTACGTTGCTGCCAACATTATCGTGAATGCTGTTTCTTTTAGAAACAACTTCTGTTGAAACAACTTCTGTTGGTGAGGGGTACGCGAGAGCTCGATAAGCGTATCCAAGATTATTATAATTGCGGACAATACACTGAGAGTTGCTCGCAAGAAGTAGATCGTCCTTCAATTTTAATTCTGCACACATATTTTTCCCCCTCTGACTATAGTTTTTATCCCAAAGTAGTTTCTTTATCACACATTAACACAGAGAAAAATGGATGTTGAAACCTAGATATTAAAGGCTATAAGATACATCAACATCTGGATAACTGTCCTATTTAAAAATTTAAAATAAATTAAAGCTAATGAACAATTTTGTTTGTTTATAGAAAGAGATGTTGAAAATTAAAAAAAGTTGACTACATTAAAATTTGAATACCTTTCTTAAATTCATCTCATGGGATTTGTGTGTTATTTTTAATAGTATTCCATCTTCTTTTAATTATTTCAAAAACAAAATCTGAAGGACTATTTGTAAATGGAGATAAGACATCAAGTGGAACAAGAGCATGCTAAATAGGGATTTTATTTTTAATTGTTCATCCTTCAAAATCCATTCCATTTATCATAAACGATTTCGGCTTAGGTAAGGAATCTGAAATAATTTTGTTTAATATCTTGGTCAAAAAATAAGTGGTAGTGCTGATACAAGATACTACTGGTCTTAGTGGGTAATTAAATTTGTGAATTTTGGTTAATCCAGAAATTTTGGCAATGTTTGTATTTCCAGATATTAAAACTTTTCGCGTAACTGTTTCATCTAAAAAAACCTTTAGTACCGTCAGTACTAAAGGTTCAACTTTAGTGATACTGTTTGGTTTTTCAATATAATTTGAAGCGGTTGAAAGTATTTTGTTTCTATAAATTCTTCATGTGACTCATCAGAAATTTTATGTAAGTTTACTTCCATGTCCTTAAGAATTTCAAAAATTTCAATATTTTTTATTAGCGAGAAGGTTGTTGCTAAATTTTTCATTTATTCTAAGAGTATATTAGAAACTGAATCAGGAACTGTAACCAAAGGTTTATGAGACAAGGGTCAGTATGAGCCTCCTTATTATTGATATTACTTTCTGTTCTACATTTATTTAATTTCATATTTTTATAACCTTGGTTTCTTTTTAAAATATTTTGGTTTTGTAATTGAATTTATCATTGATATTATTGCTAATTATTATGTTACCATCGTTTTCAAAATATTCAACAATATTTGTAAAGTTGTTTTCTGGAATTGGGGGTTACTTAATCTCTTTTAGATTCTGATAATACATTTATTAATAATAGCAATAGTAGCAAGAATTGATAATAATAATAATAAATTTTGAATCCTACCTACAGAAATTAGCAGAAGTCAACTGACGAACACTTATATTTTACTAATACAAATTTAGAGAGTAGTCGTTTTTATTGTCGATCGTCAATGACGAGCGTCGCGTCGATGCGATAACAACCTCGTACGATGAGGCAACAATGCGTCATTCGAAGATTTTATTGTCTGTTATATTATTTTAAACGTCATCTATTTTCAGTTCCTATGATTGTTAAATTTACCTACTTTCATCATTTTTCTTATTGGTTCTCTATCTTATCAATTCATCATTGAATCATACATTCTTTCAACATGCTTGGTATACTAATATAATGATTGTATATTGTAATTTGACTAATTTCTCCTCTCGACCTGTCTCCGCTTATTATTTCTTTGATATTAAGTGTTAATCAATTTTCGTTTTCGACGGTACTTTTCATCATTCAGATGAATTTTTCTGGCGCAAATAAAGCATTTTTGAAGACAGGGCCGGCGGAACGTAGTTTTTTAGCGTGGGTAGTGATCGACCGGGGTTTAATGGGGGGGGGGGGTGTTTCATAATTTTGAAAATAAATTAAGTATATCAGAACGCTCTAAAAAAATGAACAGTGGTAATTAACGTGCTCATTTGTTATTTATTGTTAACATTTGACTACTCAAATTGCAAATTACGAACTATTTTTTAAATTATTAAAATTACTATTTTATACATGCAGTGCAAACACTGAGGCTCGGTTGGAATTTTGAGAATGAATTCATCCATAAGTTCTTCCAGGTCGAGTTTGTCCACTGCATCTGGGTAAGAGTGCAAGATGGCAACATGATTCAATCTATTTTGCATCAATGTCGAGCGCAAGTAATTTTTGACACGTCGCAAAACAGAAAAGCTTCTCTCATTGGAGCATGATGATCCCGGAATAGTCATAAGTAATTTTATGAAACGCAAATAATCAGGAACAAGTCCTGTACACCAATCATTTTCGCGCATGAATTCAACAACCTCTTTTAAATTTGACGGTTTTGTTCCTTTTCGTTCCATAATTTTCAGAGCCATTTCTCTATCACTAGCTAATCTGAGCTCATCAAAATCTCCCTTATAGAATGCAATGATTTTCTGCAAGTCAACCGTTTCACCGATGACAAATCTTTCCAATGTTTTAAAAAACGTGATTGAATCAGTATCAAATCTACTTTTCAATGAACATATGACTTGATCAAACACTTCAGTTCGTCAATGTCAAATTCTGCGATCAAGTTGTTGCTGTTCTGCCATATTGTTTCAAACTTTGAATTCCGAGAGGAATCTAACGCAAATGTCACAGCTTCAATTTTTCGACATGAATCTACTATGCAAAGATCAGATTTTTGTAGATCTTTGTTCAAAATTTCGATTCTGTCAAAGATTTCAACCATTGTAATCAAAAAGAATAAAAACTCAAATGATTCCATGCGTTGTAGAAATCCTGAGGCTTTGGCAACGATGGCGCTGTCCACTTCTTGATCTTCCATCAGCATTTGGAGAAATTTCATGATTGTTTTGTAGTTGGCCAAAACCGTTTTTAAAGATTTGATTCTTACTACCCATCTGAAACAATATAACAAAGATTCTAAGATTAACTCGAGAACATTTTTAGAAATAAAAGAAATGTTTGAATTCTTATGTAAGTTATTGTTGAAGCATGCAAGGTGAACTTTTTCTATTTTTCGTACGAATCAGTTTTGAATTTATTATTTAGAATTTTTTCAAATCTTTCTATCATTTTAATTAGCCCTTCGACAACAACGTGGAATGGTGGGACGTATAGAACAACGTGGGGTGTCTGCACACCCCTCTCTGTTTTTTGCGTTTAAATTAAGTGCCGGCTTTCAAGAAATACTGGGATTCAATCCCAAATACGTAGAATCAATGAAGCAACTATCCAGTAAAGTTTTCCAATGGCTTAGTAATTGTTTAAAAATGTATTGAATTTGTTATAAACAAATAAGTGAGTGAAAATGGATTCATGGGGATTGACAGTGATTCGTCAATTGATGCGCACTAAATATGAATCATTTATAGTCAGAAACCGTTTTTTAACTTAATTCATGACAGACAATAAATAATTTGTTATTTTATAAACAAATTTTATAAACAATTGGCCACATCAGGTATTTATGATGAAATAAATAAAGTTTTTCTACTGAATCCGACAAAAATTATAAAGAAATGTTACTTACTTATTAGATTTAGGCATTTAATAACAACTGATGATTGTTTAAACAAATTTAATTAACAAATGCACTGTTTGGCTATTTTCAGAGGTAGAAACTTAATTCTTTCAACGTAATCGAGTGTAAATGAGTAATTTTTAAACCTTTAGAGACTTTTCATAACAATAAACAATTTCAATTGTTAACAATTATATAAACAAATTTGTATCGTCTTAGGCAATTTTGGAGATAAAATTGCGTTTCTATGATGTTATTAGCAGCTTATTATTTACCAATCACTCTTTGCTATCAATTGATAACAATTGATAATTGTTTAAATATAATTAATTAACAAATGCACTGTATGGCTATTTTCAGATGTAGAAATTTGGTTTTTGCAACGTAATGAAGTGTAAATGACTAATTTTCTGACCTCTAGGGAGCAACAATATTAACAATTTTATCAATCAGCTATTTTAAATGTTAAAAACAATTAAAATTGCCATCTTAGGCATTTTTTGCTAAAAAAATGCCCAAGGTGATAAAAATTCGTTCATATAATTGTTGTTAACAATTGAAATTCTCGATTGTCATGCAGACTCCCGAAAAGTTCAAAAATTAGTCATTTACACAACATCACATTGAGAAACTCAAGTTTCTACCTCTAAAAATTGTCACACAGTGCATTTGTTAATTAATTATGTTTAAACAATTATCAATTGTTATCGATTCATAGCAAATAGTGATTGGTAAATAATAAGCTGTTAATAACATAATAGAAACGCAATTTTATCTCCAAAAATGCCTAAGACTATACAAATTTGTTTATATAATTGTTGTTAACAATTTAAATTGTTTATTGTTATGTAAACTCCCTAAAGGTTTGAAAATTAGTCATTTACACTTGACTACGTTGAAAGAATCAAGTTTCTACCTCTGAAAATAGCAAAACAGTGCATTTGTTAATTAAATTTGTTTAAACAATTATTAGTTGTTATTGAATGACTAAATCTAATAAGTAGGTAACATTTCTCTATAATTTTTGTCGGATTCAGTAGAAAAAACTTTATTTATTTCATCGTAAATACCTGATATGGCCAATTGTTCATAAAATTTGTTTATAAAATGACAAATTATTTATTTTCCTTCATGAATTTAGTAGCAGGTGCTAAAGCAATACGGAAAGAGAAGGTACTCAAAGCGGGAAGCCTTCCTGCAACCTGTACACAGTGGAAATACGTTTTTTGTTGCATTGGGGTGGCCATACACCCCACGTTGTTGTCGAAGGGTTAAAATCTATTATTTCAAACTTAATATCAAAAACAGAAACATCTTTTACTAGTCAATGAACTCCAATATGTTGTTAGAGATCTTACCTTGTTGGGCAGTACGCTGCAAGGGCAGGAAGGTCTTGCTCACTTTCTTCTGAGTCAATGGCTTGTAAGTTCTGGAATTCTGCTACTCGTTTCGGTGAATCGCGTACGAAGTTTATTAAATCCTTTACTTCTCCGATATTCTTCCTGGCTACAAACACTTTCTCCATTCCATCTTGAACAGCAAGATTGAGATTATGAGCAGTGCAGTGAACGAAAAGTGCTCTAGGCTCTTCTTCTTTGATCCGTTGTTGTAGTCGTGAAATTTTCCCCGAAACATTTGCAGCCCCATCGTAACATTGGCCTCTGAGCTTCGAAAGCGGTAAATCAAAACGAAGATGCACATCCTTAATGATTTCAAATAAGGTTTTTGATTTAGTACTTGCGGTCGAATAAAATCCCATAAAATACTCTGAAGCAATGAGATCTGCAGAGACGACTCGGAAACAAATAGAAACTTGCTCTGTTCTAGCAATGTCTGCCTTTTCATCCAGAAGTATAGAGTAAAATTCTGCATTTTTTATTTCTCGGATATTTTCCGACAAGATTTTGAAGGCCATTGCCTGTAATATCTCGTTTTGGATATCATGGTGTAACCACTTGTGCCCAGATTTCTTCAGCCAAGAATCCAACTCTACCAAGTCTTCTGATCGAGCTTTCAAAATTACCCTGAAATTCGAATTTTCGTCACTATCCGCGCCGCGAATAGCTAGCCCTTGTCTCCCTAGAATTTTCAAAGTACTGAAAATCGCTTTCTAAGCTTTGCGGTTGTCCACCATTTCTTACTGGAGTGCAGTTGCTAAATGCTGCACAACGTTAACTTTTCCACGGTTTCTCAAAATTTCTGCACAAGTGATATGAAGCGAACTCTTCGAGTGTTTTTTAATTCTCTCAACTCCGTGTTTCCAATTTACAAATCCACTTTCTACCCACGTTTCTATTGCTGCCAGATCAGCCCGCGTGAAAGAAGTCACCAAATTTTCATTGCACGCTTCAGTACATATCGTACAAATCATTTGCTTTAGAGGGGTTAAACCAAGCCATGGATTGTTTAATTTTCAGCGTTCGAACGGGGTCGGATTCAGATCTAAAAAATATGTATCTATATATATAAATTTTCAACTTTCCAAATTTTCAAATCATCAAGATGCTTTCTGATTGTGTGAAATTTTCTAATTTTCTGAAACTTTTTGGATATTTGTAACTCTTCAAACTTTGAAATTCATCTAAATTTTTTCATATTAGTCATTGTTCAAATTCTTAAAAAGTTTTCAGATTTTCCGAATTTTTTAAAATGTTCAAAGCCTTAAAAAATTTTTAAAAATTTAAAATTGGTCAATTTGATATATCTTTGACTTTTCAAAGGCATCCCAAAAGTAGTATCTATCTTACAATATTCATTTCTGAAAAATTTTCTTTTTTGTAGCATTGTAAGTAGTGAAAAATGGTCTGTTTTAAGTGATGATTCTTATATTTTAAGAAGGTTGGAGCGTTTTGAAAAAAGAAAATTTTCATGTAAAATCAGTCAAATTTCCCACCTGACTTTGATTATTAGATGGAAAAATTGCAAAGATGCACTATTTGACGGGTCCTTTCGTCGAGGTGGGTTTATCGATGGCAGGAGAGGGGGCTAGTGTCTCTTTTTGAGCAAAAAACGATAGTTTTGTTCAAAAATGAGAGTGGAGATATGAGAAAAAAGAAGGGAGCAGACAATAAAGACCAAGTATATAATTTTCATTCAAAAACATTATAATACTGTTTACCTTTATCAGTTTTCGATTTTTTTGCATTCGCACTCTTATTTTTCGAAGATAAATCAGCTCCACTCGTGGGCTGTTCCGACTTCTCTGGATGCTCTTGACTGAGTTCATTATCATTTTCATCATTCGCCCTTTTACCTCGTATTAGAAACCGGTCCATTGTGCTCATTCACTATCGGTTACACAGGTAAGCCCGAGCAGATAAGCAAGTCAGTGCAGTTGCTTCTTAAACCTTCCCAGTAAACACGGGATAACTTTAAGATATCGTTATTTTTATCGTTCGCAGGAGCTCTTACAGAAATTACCAAAAGATATCTTCACGACATCGTCAAGAAGTTTTTCAATGATATCTGAAACTGGTTTCTTAAAGACGTATTTTGATGTCTTTAAGAAAATTTGTAGAAAAGCGCGGGATGTATTTTCAGAGATAACTTAAAGACATCTTTCAAGATATCGTTAACGATACATTTTTTAAAGAAAAAAAGCACGTGGTGTGCGATATGGAGAATTGATAAATAATTATAATTATACCGTCATGTATTCCTCGTTATGTATTCCCAACCTGTATATTCAGTGTTTAAAAAGTCTGTGAAAAGAAAAGTGAATCAGGAAGTAAACGTACCTATACATTTTCTAAATATTAAACGTGATTTATCCAGCAAGTCGTGTTCCTAACCTCTAATACCTCTTTCTAGCTCTCTCATGTTCTCATAAAATGAAATGGAGAGAATGGGAAACAGCTCAATTCTTTCTTCATCGCCTAGAGAAGTTAAAATTGTTAAGTGTAAACAATCAAATAATAAAGATAGACCTGCAGTACCTCAAAATGTCAAGCCTGGAATGCAACTAAAAATTCTCGGCAGTCACGTACTTAGTCCTGCAACTTCAGGTTTATCTCGACTATTTATCAGTTATATATAAATGACTTTAAATTAAAAAACAGGCACTTCTGTGTATACAAAACACAGAAATTGCAAGTTTTTAAATTTAAAGTCATTTATATACAACTGATAAATAGTCGAGATAAACCTAAAGTTGCAGGACTAAGTACGTAACCCCCCAGCTGCATGTAAAATAACGATATCTTCAAGTAATCTTATGAATTCTCGTTATTTTGTCTTATTTCTATCTTAAAGACATCGTTACGATATCCCGAAGAGCTCTTTACGATGGTAATAGCTAAACCTTAAAGACTCTTTAAAGATTCGTTATGGGATATCTTCGAAGATGTCGTTCATCTTTAAGAAGATGTCGTAAAGAGCTCTTTAAGATGTCTTCGTGTTTACTGGGTTTGTACAGATGGCCATGATGTACGGGTATTCCCAATGCGGGCTCCTGTTACGTCCCAGGCGCTGCTGTCGATTTAAATCCGTTGGAACAGCGTACTGATACGTCGAAGGCGTGAGTTCGTTTACCCGTCGTTGAATGGTTGAAACCATTAACCGCGAAAAGTTGGTCAGGTTTGAATAAATTAATAACACAAACACCGAATTTGTCTTTGTAGTGAAATCAATTGATTTAATTATAACATTTTCCTCGATATTATTCCGTGAGTAGACAATTGTGGTCACATATGGTGAATAGATTTAATAGTTCAGATAGTGTTCGCTAAAAGGGTCTTAGTGCCCTGAAGCTTGGTTTCAAAAACGGTGCATACCATTACACTCCATGATGATATGATGCACATGGCGCGACTTGCTGATTGGTTGCTTTTGAATCGTTGCGTCTGATTGGTTGCTTTTTTACATTAAAAGCGAACTCTGGGAATCCCAGTGTACATACTTTTTCTTCTCATTCTTCTTCGTTCGCGCTGTAATCGTTGTTCACCACTTATAAAACTGCGCATTTCTGCGTAAGCGATTCGATGCACACCTGCGCGCGTATTATGAAAATCGAATATAACAATTTAAAAAAAAACAGTAAATTTTTCGGATTTTTTAATGAAATTTAAGCGTGGGTGATTACCCACCCTAAAAATTTTAGGGTGGGTAGTACTACCCACCATACCCACGTCTCGCCGGCCCTGTTTGAAGAAAATAAAATCAAAAGTTACTGTTCCATCCTTTCAAATGGAATCCATTTTGTTTGTATAACTATAAATTTCGGTAAATTTATGAACTTTTTTTTCAAGCATCGTCAGTTTGTTGACCAATGCATCATATATAAGATGCATTTTTTTTGAAAAATAAGAAAATCTCACTTAGATGTTTGAAGAAAATTTGATTGATTTATCAAAGCTTATGGTTCTACAATATATTTTACGTACAATCATACATGTTTGCAGTATTAAATATAATAAAAGAACGTTAAATTTGATTTAAACATAATTGAAGAACAGAATCAGATGCAATTTTCGTGCTTTCATTTTTCGAAATCTGAAATGTACAAGAATTAATTTTCCTAAGTTAGGAACCGCGTCTCTAGCTTATCCTCCATCGTAAGTCAAAATTTCTATAAAAGTACCGCTTGAACACTTTTTTCCATAAGTTTGATAAATTCACAAAAATTTCAAACAAATTGTACATGATTCATGAATTTCCACTTTTTTTGCTCGCTTCCATAGTGTTTAATATTTTATTTTTAGTGGAAGCAGACAGAATATAATATTCGAACCATTTTCGAAGCCGTTGTCTATTGATATGCTTAAACGGGGCTTACTGTTAAAAACATGAAAAATGTGCTTTTAAATCTAAAATGATGTTTTTTTTTCAAATTTTAGTCCTCGTTATTTGATTTTTTCTCAAAAATAATAGTAACTGTACTAAAATACTCATCTCTGGATAAACTGTTAAGTAACCCGTTTTAATAGGATTGGAAGTAACTGTCATACTGTGACTTTGCATTTTTATTGCAAGTTATAAGTTGATAATTTGCATAAGGTAAATGATTCAATGAGTTTGATTTAATTGATTCTTAAATTTGAAGACTCAATATTAGTTATTTGAATTCGAAACCTGTACGGTTTTCCAAGACTTGTTTTTATTTAGTTTAGTTCCTTTATATTAGGAATAGATTTTGCCTGTTTTTTCCTTTTTTATTTATATATTTGCTGAGATATTTTACCATCGGGAAGAATTCTCACCCATCCTGGCATGTATACACTTTTTGAATGTGAATATTTAACAAATTATTAAGAAATTGAATCAACAAGTACTCTTTTTTATTATTAAAGAATGTTTCGAAAAGGAAACAAAACTATATAACAATGCCCTTACATTAAGGATAAGATGAATCATAATAAATTTAATTTCATAGTTTCGCACACGATTGAAACCCGAAAAATGTTTAAATTTTAAATTCTAAATTTTAAATTTAAATTTATTATAATGAATCATCGTGAAAGTATCAAATCTATTATTAAGATAAATCATGATTGAAAATTGCTAAGCATTCTTAAAGAGCAAGGAAATGAACAAAAGTTGCATTTGAACATTCACTTTGTTCTTTTCTAAGATCGAACAGACCCCTAGTTTTAGAATATTTCCAATGTGATTATTCCACACAGAGTTATTAACAAATGATTTTTTAAACAATGACATTAAAAAAACTTGGTTAGAATTGAATGAGAGTTTAATTGAAACAGAATTTTAAAAAAATCATAAAGAATCAATGATTATTAAATAGGATACAGGGACTATTGCAGTAGCGATTCATGAAGATCTTTACAATAAAAAAATGTTGTATGTTTTGAATAATTAAAATAGTTTTCAATTAATTCCAAATAATTTCACGGAAATACTTCATAAAGGGACTTCAAAAATTTTAGAGAGAACGAGAATTGAAAATTTCTTAGGTAATAATATTGAAAGATGTGATATTGATACAATGAATACTAATCTTTCCGACCGGTTATTTCAACAATAGGTACTCCCCAACTAGAAAATTGAAAGAGTTCTTGAGTAAAATGATTTCAAAAATCGATAGAAATCTCAAAACCCGTAATTAAAAATAGTCATCCTTTTTTCAGTTGATTGATAATGTAATAATACATTCGGATCACATGTTTGCCTTCTTTGATGTAATTGTCAAGTTTCCAAACATTCTTTATGAAAGAGTTGAAATCGCCATAAAAAAATATTGAGATTAGATTAAAATCCATACGAAAATTTCTAAAAAAAAATTCTTGATGCTATAAAACATGTTCCTCGGTCCGCAGATTTCAAATTTAATAATAATTTCTTCAAACAAAAGTTTAGAACTCCCATAGGATCAGTTTTGTTTCCGATTTCAGCTGAAATTGTTATGGAGGATTTAGAGAATGACGTTTTCCAAAAAATTGATTTTAATATTGATTTCTATGAAAAATGTGTCGATGATTCACCTCATAGTGTACATAAAAATAATGTTAATATTCTTCTAAATTCTTTTAACAGCATACACCCAAGATTACAATTTACTGTTTAAACAGAAACTGAAGGGAAATTAAATTTTCTTAATATGACTTGAATTAAAGCTGATGAAAAACTATTTGCTCATGAATAACACTTATTTTTCTCTCTTATCACTCTACTCAAAACAAGCTAGGACTTATAAAAAATTTGATTCATGGAGCCCTTGAATGATACTTTCCAGTTTCCCATGAAAAAAATATTGAAATATGCAAAGAAGTTCTTTTTCTTAACCATTATCCCTTTGATTTTATTGAAACACCTTTTCCGGTGTATCAGGTTCCGGTAGAGCGGGGTCCCAGTGTAATAAATATCTATCAAAATTTCCTTTTTTACGAGTTTGTCTCTAATGAGCCGGAGAGGTGTTGATTTTGAAAGCCTAATTTTGAATTGTGAATCTTTTCATGGTTTCGTTTTTTTTGCACAACACTTTTCATAAGAAAGTAGATTTCATTTCAATCTTAAATAAAACAAGGATTTCTTAGTTTGTGTGACTTCATTCCTAATATTCTATTATGATTATCAATTTAGATTATTATATAATTTGAATTTTGTTGTGGTTAATTATAAATTTCGATTAAAAAACATTTTTCGGTCTTGGAAAACCGGATGAAAGATTCGAAATTAATTTGTTTAGTTTGAAATAATTTCGATTGTGTTTGTTATTTCGATATTTGTAAATATAGTTCCTACTCTCTAAATCTGAATTAGTAGAAAACTACTAATTGGTAGTAGTTTTCTACTAATTCAAATAGCGCCGATTCGTTTACTGGTAATTAGTAAGAATCTACTAATTCAATATGTAAGAATAACTGACTAAATGAATTAGTAACTATATCTACTAAAGGAATTGGTAATGCTACTACTAAATGAATTGGTAAATGTATGGCTGGTTACTATTTCAAAGGGTAGTCTCAAGTAAATTTAAAAACTGTTTTTTCAACGAAGAGAAGTTTATTCAAATATATTATTCTATTATTAAAGTCGAATTAGGTCCAATTAAAAAACAAGTTAGTTCAATCCAAATTTAAAACATGTTATTGTAATAATTAAAACTAGAATATTAATAATCTTAAAAGTTTTACAAGACAAAAACAACTGCGAAGTCGTATCTGTTTTTCCTTTAGCTAGATAAAACTATTAAAATATAATATAATGCTTGGTGGAGAGCTTTGTAAGTTTTCACCATACAATGCACGGCTTTACAGTTGTACACTTGGCTTTGATTGATTCCGGATACCCTCTACTTCCTTAGACACGTTACTAGCATCCTAGAATACAACATTTTTATTACATACTTTTAATTAGTGTAGCATGGTTAATTATTATTACAGTATAGCCAAATGAAGAAATCATACCTGAAAAACATTCCCTGACAATTTCAAGTTCTATCCAGATATGTCAAGTTTTTTTTTAAATAATTTTTTATAGTACGGAGCCATTAAAATATTTCTATTTTTTTTTAATCGACTCGGAATAAGTCCTCAGTTTCGCGAGTTTATTATAAATTTTTTTTTCAGTTTCTGGGGATTAAATCAATATTTTTAATTTAGGAATGTTTAACAAATTATATTACAAGATATTCTCAAATATATTAGCACCATTAAATACTTAAATAACCAAATGATACTAAAAACATAATCAATCATTTCTTAAATTTGTCTATTAAGTCTATGAATTTGAATGATAATTGAAGCTGATTTTTATTTGATAGTTGACAGTTGAATTTTGAACTAAAAAAGATCAGCTTTCGACCAAAAATGGAATAGTTGAATTTGAACATAACAAATTAATTTTACAGAGAAAAAAACTGAACTAATATGATGAATCTTTTACTGAAATAAATGAATTTTTAACAAAAGTGTAACTTTTAACCAAGTAGTTTATTATCTTCAATCATAAAGATGACATTCCAACTAAAATTATGAATACCTAACTGGAATACTTACATTTTCCACCAAAAAGATAAAGTTTCAAACAAGAAGATTAATTTAGAAACATAAGGAATGATTTCATACAAAAAATACGTATTTTGAAGAAAATAGAAGAAATCTCAACTGAAAAAGACAAACATTCAAACAAATAAATGAATTTTCAGTTTAAAAAATTAATTTTCCAGAAAAAGCACATTTTTAGCCAAAGTGTTGAATTTTCAACTAACATGGTGAACCATTGACTGAAATACTTGAATTTTCAACTAAAAAATTTAATTTTTCCACCTGAAATTGAATGATTTCATTTCAAATTTTGTATTATGTTAAACTAACGAGATGGATTTTTAAATAAAATGTTGGAATATTGGACTGGAATAATTACATTTTCAGTTTCAATAAGAATTAATTTTCTGTTAAAGTAAAAACGAATTTTCAACAAAATAGCTCACTTTTTAACCGAAGAGATACATTTTTAATTAAAATGATGAATCTTGGACAAAAAAATTAATTTTAAACAAAAGAGTTCAGCTTTTAACTCATTAATTAAATTTGTATTCCAAAAATAAAATAAATTCTGAACGAAAATTTAGTAGTTGACATAACAAATATTAATTTTTAATCAGAAACAGTTGAATTCGACAAAAAAACTACTTTTCAAAATGAGTTGAATTTTCAACTTAAAAAGATTTTTCAGTCAAGCGAGAGAAAAAATTGCAAACAAGCTGTTGAATTATCAATGAAGAAGATGAATATTTGAATTTTGAACTAAAAACGATCAATTTTCAAACAAAACTATAACAGATACATTTTCATTTAAAAAATTAAATACACTAAATTAAAATTTGCACGCTTTAAATTATTTAGATACTTTTATTTTAACGTATCCGCAGTTTAACAGTATACGGTGGTTCAAAAAATAATTTTTAGAAGACAAAAGAGTGTTAGATTCTGTTTAAAATTTAGGTTGAATAATAATTTATGTGCCTTAGTAAAACTAGATCTGATGATTATAAGGGATGCCTCAAAAGCGTAAGTTTAAAACATGAAAAAAATACTTTAAAATCTTCTGTAAAACAACCTCTTTATCCGTAACAACAACTGAATGAAAATTTTTAACCCCAAAATCCGACTCAGAAGTTGTAAATTGATTTTTAAAAAAATTTGAAGATCTACGTATCTTTTAATGTATGTTGAGTGAGTTTTCTGCAAGTTAGAGATAAAAATTAGACCCTCTTTCTCAAACTGTTAGTTGATTACCATATGGTACGTCGACTTTCATGTAAAATAGTCTGCTATCAATATTATGTTTAAAAAAATCATGTTGACTGGAAATTACTAACTAATTACAAAAAGTACATAATTTTCAATTTTCGACAGACATTAGAAACTTTATTAAAACAAATAATTTTACATTCACTTGTTGTTACGAATAACAGAATTGTTTGAAATAAGACTATTATTCAACTTTTACCCTGTTTGAAGCAACATTTTTAAGGCGGCACTTATAGAAATTCAGAATTTCCCGACTGAGTTCTCCGAGGCTAGAGGCATACTTTATTAATTTTCTCTTTATTATTAAAAATTAAAAAGCTGTTTTGACTAAGGAGAAACTTATTGTACAAAGCTAACAATCAGTCATAGCATTGATTTAAATAGAATATGTAATAATAATTTACATTCGGACATTTGGACAACTCCAGTGCACTCTTGAAGGTTAGCATCTTGACTTACTTGCAAATTTTAGAAAAAAATATATGAATAAGTGAATATTTGCTTTTTATACCTTCCAGTTTCATTACAGTGTCTAAATCTAAGTGGCTTTCAAGTATTTTAGCCAATTCTTGCACACTGTATTCCTCGAAGGTCTTTAATTTTTCTGAAAATAAATTTTAGTTAACCTAACTTTCTTCAACGACACTTTCCCAGTTCCCTTTAAACTATTCACCTAATTACTAATATGAAAAAAAATCTTACCCATTTTAAAGAAGCTAAGATAAACGATTCATCCTGAAATCAATTGCAGTTCCAACCCACTCTTTGCCATCAGAATCCACTTGTTCACAAACTCCGGAACATTTTGGGAACCAACAATAGCTATAGTTATTCTAACCAATTTCACGAGTTCACATTTTTTCTGCATTGGAGAAATGGATGGTGTAGTGACAAAACATTAACCTTTTTTAATTAAAACTCAAATAACAGCAGAATGTATTTTGAAAATTGTTAAATTATGTTTCCTTATCAATTCATTTCTACTCTTCGAATTAGTAAATTGTTAATACTAAACAGATTAGTAGAATACCCTTACTAATTCATTTAGTAACATAAATCTTACCATTTCATATAGTGGAAAGTGATAAAATCACTAATTTAACAGTCAGATACAATGCTACTTATTGAATTAGTAAAATTTCTACTAATTCGGATTTAGAGAGTACGTGTTAGACAGGGGCGGCTCGACGGAGCCGTAGGGGGCACAAGGGGCAATGCCCCCCTAGAAATCAACCAGAGAGAGGAAAAGTATTGATTTGCCCCCCTCTGAAATCGAGTGATTAAATTCATCGTATCGACGGAACTGGAAATCTTCAAATTCTTCATTTGAAATATTTGAAAAAACTTTATAAAATCTTTGAGAAATCATTGAAACCTTTGTCAAATCTTTGTGGAATCTTTGGAAATCTTTGAGAAAATTTTGAATTATTTGTTAATATTTGTAAAGTCATTCAAATTTTTTTTAAATCTTCAAAAAATCATTGAAATCTTTTCAATCTATCCAAAATATTTGTGAAATCTTTGGGAAATCATTGAAGTCTTTATGAGCTCTTTTGAATCTGTCCGAAATCTTTCCGAAATATTTAGGAATATTTTTGGAATATTTAGCAATATTTGAAATCTTTGTGAAATCTTTGAGAAATGATTGAATTCTTTGTGCAGTCTTTCCAATCTATCCAAAATTTTTGTGAAATCATTGAAATCTTTGTTCAATCTTTAAAATCTATTTGATGAAACCTTTGTAGAATAATAGAAGTCTTTCTGAAATCTTTTAAATCTATACGAAATATTTGAAATATTTGTGGAATCTTCATAGAATGTTTGAAAAATTATTGCAATCTTTTCGTCAAATCTTTGTGGAATAGTTTGAATCTATCCGAAATCTTTGCAAAACCTGTGTAATCTTTGGGCAATCATTGAAATCTTTCTGCAATCTTTGAAACCTATGTGAAATCTTTGGCAAATATGAATTTTATACCTGTATTCATTATTAATTATTTACTAATTATTGTTTATTTACTATTTAGAATGTTGAATTTTTAAATAATATAATATTATTATACTATGTACAAATTGTACCATTCAATATCATAAGCCTATGCCCCTGCCCCCCTCTAAAAAACGGCTCCGCCGCTTCTGGTGTTAGACTTTACCCCTGATAAACCTCCTTCTTTATAATAAACTCATAATATACAATTTTTTGGAATTATCAATTAAAAATAATAATTTATTCATTAGAATTCAAATAGATAATAAAAAAGAAGCACCCCTCCCCTAACATTATTCAGAACCAGGGGCTGAGTTAACATAATTTTCCGGTTCTTTAATTTAATTAAATTTCTTTTACTAATTTTTGTTGCTTTCTTTTGAAATTTCATGCAAATTAATAACTGATCCAAGCAAGATCTGATCCCAGCTTATAATTGAAGATGAGTATTTATTTTGATAATTCAGGGTGCCTAGCGTGTCTTGAACAAAAAATTCCAGGACTTTTCCACGTTTACCAGGACAGAAAAATTAATCTTTCAAGGTACCCTATTTTTGCAATGAAAAAATACTTTTCAGGAAACATAGTAGAAATTAGAACTAAAAATATGCCATATGCTAAATTTCTCATACGCTTCCAAAATCTGATTTTATGGTCCAAATCACATTTTTTGGTGATAGCTTTTTTAACGTGGCGGAGAATCACGACGCTACAATTGAAAATATTTCGAACTTTCTCATTTTTTCACCTTTAACAACAGTTTTATGACATTTTTTGAAAATCAATCATTTTCCGCTGTCGATATACTCACAGTGATATCAGCAGGTGTGTAATGAGCTTTTTTATTAGAATTGGTTGAAATTTGACTCTGTTATATAATTTTAAGCTAATTTGCATTAATTGTTTGATAAAGTAATTCAATTTTTAACAAATGAGTTGAACCCTTAACCAAACTATTGAATTTTTAACCTACGAAGATGAATTTTCAACCCAATGATCGAATTTTTAACCTAAAAGATTTAAACTTCAACTAAAAACAGTTGTATTTTAAACAAAATTATTGAATTTTTTAGAAGACAGTTTAATTCTGAACAAGAAAGGTGAATTTCAAATCGAAAGGGACGAATTTTTCGTCCAAGTAGACGAATGTTAAAGAAAAAGTTGAACTTTCAACCAAAAAGGATGATTTTTTAACAAAACAGTTGAATTTTTAACCAATACTGGAATTTTCTATATACAAAAATAAGTTTTCAACCAAATAGTCGAATTTTTGAACAAAAAATATTAAAGTTCAACCAAAAACAGTTGAATTGTTAACACGAAATGTTGAATTTGCAACAAAAAGATGAATTTTCAACAAAAAATTGAACAGTTGAAATTTCAGCAACAATAAAAGAGAATTTTCAAGAAAATGGTTACCAATTTTCAATTAGAGAGATGCATTTCCAATTAAAATGATGAAACTTAAAAAAAAGCTTTTAACACTATAGGTCAACTTTCAACCCAGAATATAAATTTTCTAATGAAAAAGATGAATTTTCAAGAAATGAAGATTTTTCAGTCAAGATAGAACAAAAGATTTCATTCATATTGTTAAACATTCAAGCCAAAGACGAGTTTTTTGTAAAACGGTTGCATTTTCAAAACGAAAATATGAACTTCAACAACAAAAAAAACAACGAATTTTTAACTAAATAGATGTATTTTCATCAAAAAATGGAAAAGGTAAATTTTCAGGTAAAACATTAATTCCAAATAAAACAGAACGAATTTTCAATAAAATAGTTCAATTTTCCACCTAAGATTTAAATCTTCAAACGAACAAATTATTTTTTCACAAAGTGGTTCAACATTTATACAAGTAGTTGAATTTCCAATTAAAAAAAATCAATTTTCAGCCAAAAATGGAATAGTTACATTTTCAGTTGAAAGAATTAATAAAAAAAATCAGTTTTCAAAAACAAAAAAAACGAATTTTCAATAAAATAGTTCAATTTTCGACACAAGAGATGAATCTTCGAACAAAAAGTAAAATTTGCAGCCAAAAATGGAATAGTTACATTTCAAGCTGAAAAATTGATTTTTTCACAAAAAAAGGAGTTCTCAACAAAGTAGTTAAAATTCCAACCAACGAAATAAAGATTGAACAAGAATAATTAATCTTGAACTGGCCTAGTTGAATTTTGAATTAAAAGAAATTAATTTTCAACAACAAAAAATGAATTTTCAACCAAAAAGATGAATTTTTAACCAAAATAATGAATTTGCAACAACAGTAACAAAAGATTTTTTAATAAATTGATTCAACCTTCACGCAGATAATTTTGTTTTCTACCAAAAAAGATGAATTAAAGAACATTATATCAGGGTAGCCTTAAACATGATTTTCGATATTCTCTAACTTTACTCTAACCAATTTTTCATTTTCTCTGACTCTGACCATTAATATTCAAATACCACAATCTTAATCTTGTAACATTTTTAACATAGAATCTTTTATAAATGGAATGGATCATGTGCAAAATTCAAGGACTTTTCCAGGTAAAAAATAATTCAAGGACTTTTCCAGGTTTTCAAGGATTTCCAGGACGCTAGACACCCTGGATAATTTATAAAAATTTATATAAGGAAGCGAGGATTATAGCGATAAGTAAATTATCGGTATAATAGTTCATCTCAATTTATAAGTAGCACTTTTTTTTTGTAAACTCGTAGCACAAGCACGGACTGCGTAAATGAGGAATTCTTATTTTATTTTTGGTGGAAACAGGCACAATATATTATTAGAACCATATTCAATCAGGAGTAGAAAAACAAAAATTTTGATAATTTAAACATTTTATTCAGATAATCTCAAAATCTTGAAACTAATTGGCATTGATTCTTGTTTCCTATAATTATTAGATGGGGTGTCGAGGATCCTAAAATGATGCTAAATGTTGTCGCCTATGGTGATTCTGCCTTTCTTCAGCTTAGAAGTAGTACTGAGGTGCTGCGAACCCGTATTTTGCTGAGTATGGTGCTGCGAATGGTTCGTTTCCATGATAATACATCAGAGGAGAATTCTGGACATTTACCCCATTTGCAGCCAATGGTACATTAGGGTAGACAATTGGGCTACTACTATAGATTTCTGGAGCTGGAGCTGTGAAGGCGACGGCCAAAACGACGAGGAAAGCGAACTAAACACAAAAAAAATAAAAAAACTATTAATTTTGATATTTTACTAATAATTATCATTTAATTTTTATTTAACTTATAATTTTACTTTAATTATAAGGTCAGAGCTACTGAATTTTTTCCAAATATCCAGTTTGATATTAATTCTAAACATACAATATCGGTAGTGATAAAAAGCAGAACAATTAACATAAAAGAATAGTAAATTTGGTTTAGATTTTAAAATTATTTCAATAATTATTTATATAACATTGGCTGTAAGATTAACCATAATAGACTATTCATTGGTTGAAAATATTCATTCTTAATGACTTGAATTCAAGAAGTTTAAGATTGTTTAATTTTTATTGTTTTAAGTTTGAAGTAATTAATTTTCGAAGTTTCCAATTAGAAAGCATATCATTATCAAAATTGTTTGAATAACTAAACTTTGAATAATCACAATTTTTAAGTTTTTCAATTTTGAATGGTGAAATTGACAGTGCATTTTTTTAAACAGATTTCTCATTTTCCTAGTTTATAAATACCTATCCAATCACTTTGAATGCCACCTGATACTACATGATATATATATATATATATATATAAATAGATGGTTAATAATAATTTTATCATCTTAAAAAATTCTGTCGAATTTTCAAAAGTGTAATGCACAATTTAAACATTTTTAATCTTTAAACGATTTAAATTTAACTAAAATAATTGAATTTCCAAGCGATTGAGGATATTTTTTTCAGTTTTAAATGAAGTTCGGATTCGTTTTATTTTCAAAGTTCAGTAGTAGACATTTTTTAATTTTCAATGCTTCCGATTTAAAATAGATTGTTATCTCAAACGTTTTTCTAGATTGTGAACGGTGAAAATAGCCCAGAAAATGAAGGTGATTTTTTTTAGATATTAGAAAAATTGTATGAGAAATTTTTATGAAAATTATAATTTTTCATGAAATAACAATGCAAAATTCTAGAATTTCAGAAACTTTGACTTTGAGACAATAAATTTAGTTTTAAATTTCAAATTGTAAAATTTTAATCGCTTTAAATAAAAAATTACTTCAATTTTAAACGATTTAATTTTGAACGATTTTATTTTAAAAATAATACAATTTTGATTTCTGTGAATTCTAAATGATCTAATGTTCGAAGTTCAAATCTGAAATGATATAATTCTGAAGACTCTGACATTGTACTATTTTCGAAATTGGAACCTGAAATCGTCGAATTTTGAGATTCTTCAACTCATAATAACATTTTTTGTTCTGAACACTTAAATTTAGAAATGATACAATTTTAACTCCTTTCTAATGAAAGCTTCCAATCTTCAAAATTCTAGTCTGAAATTTTTCAATTTTGAGACTTTCTCATATAAAAAATTCTAATTTTAAATTATTCACTGTTCAACACTTTTATTGAGAAGTCCTTTTTCCAAATTTTACCGAATTTTATTTCGCTTTTATTACGCTTTTATTTCGACATTATAAATTAAAAATTAAAAATGTTGAAAACGTCATTAAAAGTGAAGAATATTCCTCTTCCAATTCAGAAAAATAGAAAATTGCCTCCTTTTTATCTTAAGAAAAATGTAAAAATTACAACATTTTTCCCTCTACTGAATTAAAATATTAAACAAACTTTTCGAAGAAACAAAAATTATGAATAAATAATTTCCTTTCTTTCAACTCAGTGAAAATGAAAAAAATGTCCCTTATCCATTTCAAAATTAAATTTCAAATGAAAATTCCGGCTTTTGGATAGAAATGTTAAAAATAAAGAAAATTCCTTCATGAGATTCAGACAAAGATTGAAAATGAAAAATTCTTTTCTTTCATCATATGAGAAAATAAAGAATTTGCCCTTCTTCAGCTTAGTTAAATCAAACTCATTGAAATTGAATAATTTTAAATAATATCACATGGGTCGCATTTAAAGTAATTGAAAAGGTTATTCTACTGAAAATGCTGAAAATTGTAGTATTACAGAATTATAAATCACTAAAACAGATGGTAGTTGAGAAATAATGTACCATACATTAAAGAACTTCTATTTTTGATTTTTCCATTATTAACAGTTCGACAAATCAAGTAATTTTTTTCAATTTCAATGACCTGGAAAAAATGTTATCCAGGAAAATATGAAAAATTTGTTCTTGGTTTTAGATGTAACGCTGAAATATTTATATTGAGAATTTGATTGTCAATCAGAAACTTTTCGGGTGCGTAGCGCGCGAATCATAATTACTATAATTCAATAATTTCTCATTCGTATAACGAAACATAAAACTTATAAAATACATGAAACTTCTGCCAAGCATATTTTCCGTCGATTTTTAAGATTAATTTATTTCGTCATAACTTTATAATGGCGCGAAACCCAAAAAAGGATTTTTGCTTCCTAGACCGCCTTTATAAAAACTTAACAAAAGTAGGTATTTAAAAAATGTTTTAAATTCGCAAAAGTCTCAATACTAAAACAATTGCTATTACGGATTTTGTATTTTCAGATCTTTGAGAACTTTGATATCGTGCATTTACTCTTAGTATGTCTATAGCGTTGAATAACAGGGTAAAATAATAAATATTATTGATTTAAAAAAATTATTATATTGATTATTGATATGCCTCTGGCTCTAAGATATTCTAATTAAATATTTTGAATAAAATGTCTGAGAAACTCACCAACTTGAACATGTTGAATAGGGTTGTGAATTGTTTCTTCTTCGAGAGACAAACTGAGTATGAAGAAAACGGTTCGATTCCAAACTATTTATACCAAAAATACTCCGTATCATCAAAATTAAAATAAAGAAAAAAAAAGGTGGATTGGCAAGGTGAGATTCTGTTCCATCCCACCCATCTTAATCTTGAGGCCATTGCTCGGTCGCAAAGTGTGCATAAGCTTTATGACATATGCTTTGTGTGAAGCGTTCTATGGTCGTATTAAATTCTCGACAGACGGTTATACAATGTGAAGATTACGTCAGTGATTTAAGCGAAAATCAGATAAGAGCTTCCCGAGTCGAAATATAGATCCTACTTTGACGCTCTTCACGCTGTCATTTACACAGGCTAAGGTTTCAAAGTAGAGGCTATTCCAATGCGAGTTTTGCCCCTACTTTGGCGCTCTAATGGGCACAAATTTCCAAATCTTCCACTTGGTGCGTCAAAGTAGGGGCTCAGTTTTTGCCTCTACTTCAATGCTCCAGATTCTACCTTCCCGCACAAAATGAAATTATTTGACGAAAGATTAACAAAAGTAGAGTAAGACGAAAACATAGCGACATTTGCGCAATATTTTAAGTTACTTTGCATAATCATTCAATACAAATTTCTTATTAAGCGTTGATAACAACGTGTATCTTTTATTGAATAAATAAATATACAAAATAATTTTGGTTGTTTTATTCGTCAACAAATCCTAAGTGTTATGCAACTTAAAATGAAAGCTGCTATTCGTTGTTAAATGAAGATGCAAAATGTTATGTAATATGTACACAATGTCACAGTGTCTTTGTTTCACTTATCTTTTGTTAATCTTTCCTCAATTAATATGTTTTACGTCAACTTTTTATATTACTTTCGCTGATGAGTTATAAATCCTTTTTTCCTTATAATTTTTTATTAGAATCTTTTAAAATAGAACGAAGTAATTATTGATATCACAAAATGAACAATTATAAACCTGTAACAGTGTGTTTCAAAAACGAACGAAGTTCTATAATGAAGTAAAACATATTATGATATAAATATCGAAGTACACATATTATAGAACAGCATAAGTTTGATTATCCTGCTTGTTTATACATTTTTATATTTTTTCAAAATAATAAATTTATAATAATCTCAAGAAAATAATTATTAATACAATAGTACTAAGTAACAAAATTAAGTAAGGTGAAGACCCCGTTAAGTTAAAATGTTACTGTGTTGTATTCTTAATAAAAATTGTAGAATAAAAATGAAATCTGGATAGGAGAATAGTGAAAGTTGAGAGAATTTCAACATCGAAGAATTGGTGCCATCGCCCTATTCAATTTTTTTGTTTTAATTACATATAGTAATCTTTTATAAAATCTTAAATCACAATTATGTTGATTTTTGGCTATAACCTTTATAACTTTGACTTAAAAAAGATATTTATTATTTTCTTTCATATTCAACTAGCGTTTATCGTCTTCTTTGAAAATGCGATGGAGAATTGGAAAAAGGTTTAAAATTAACGAAATAACAGCAGCAGTTTTTCTCAGAAAACCCACCTTTAAATATTTGCCAATTTTTCTTAACTTGTGCTTTGGTAATAATAATATCTCGCAAGTTTGATGCTTTTTGAACAACTTCTCTAGCTAGGAGCATTATTTTTTTTTCACAATCCAATTTTCTACTTTTTCTTGAAAACAATGACAGATACGAAAAAATGTTGACATGAAAGTTTGCACGTCGGAAAAAGTTCCATGAAAAATGTCTCTTGTTCTTTTGCGATATTTTCCATAGTTTACGAGAAAATTTAAACAATCAAATTTTTAGGGAAAAAAAATCTACCGGCCTCAAAAATGGTTTAGCTCGCATGGTCCTTATAAGATGCCTTTGTTCTATTAGCAGTAAATTTGAAAAAATATTTAGAAGGATCCAAAGGGTGGGGCTTTCAAGAAAATGTTTTTCATTCGCTTCTTCGAATTTTGGAAACATGAAAAAATACATTTTCTGGATAACCTTTTTTATTCTTTTAAAAATTTTTAAAGAGTTTCTAATCATATCAGAAAGGGATCTTATCAGCATCATGCCAGCTTAACACTTTTTGAAGCCAGGAGAAATTTTTTTTAATGTAATTTTTGAATTTTTCTCGTAAACTGTGAGAGGTATCACAAGAAAACAAGATAAATTTTCCATATAATTTTTTTAGACGTGCAAACTTTCATCTTGACATTTTTTTGTATCTGTCATTGTTTTCAAAGAAAAGTAGAAAATTCGATTGTAAAAAAAAGTATTCTCCTGCCTACAGAAGTTATTTCGCGAGCATCAAACTAACAGGATATCTTCATTATCAAAGTAAAAGTTTTAAAAAATTGCGAAAAATTCAAATTTTTTTCGAGGTTTTTGAGGTTTTTTGAGAAAATCGATCTTTCATTAAAAAAAACCCTTTTGTTAATTTTAAACCCTTTTTCAAAATTTGGTCGCGCTTAGAAAGAAGATGATAAACGCTACTAGAATCAAAAAGAAAATAATAAATATCTCAATGGGTCAAAAGTTATAGAGGTTTGAAGAAAAAATTGAGTTTTTTTAAAAACGAAGCACAAAATCCAAATACGCATAACTTTTTCGGATTTTTTTTTCGCAAATCGGAAAAATGCGTATCGCCTAATTTTTTCTGAAAAACAACACATTTTGTTTCGAGAGATTCTGCGATTCCAATTATAGAATCCGGCCTGATTTGAAATCGATTCGGTCGCCTGAAGAATAAAGGTAAATAGTTTTGGAATCGAATAAAGAGAAATAAATGACATAATAGGGTACAACTTTGAAAATAAATGCGAATAAAGAAAATTAAAATGGCGGGATATTGAAAAAATTTTTAATAAAATAAGTTGTAAAAATTTTAATATTGTCAATATTATTTATTGTGCTATTGAAATGAAAACATTAATTATTTTTAACAAATTCTGTAAATAGGAATAAAATTATCTTTTGAGGGTTTTGCAAAGAAAATAAGTAACTAATTATGAAGAAGTATGTATACAAAGTATTTTTTGGTTGAATTGAATGTAAATAAGTTAGATTTCGAGCCATTATTATGAAAAAATGTAATTATATGAGATAATGTAAAATAAAGTGATCTACTCGCCGCTAATAGCTACTACTTTTGCTTTGAACTGAAATGTTTTTCTTTCTTTCAAATAATTTGACTTCGAATTAGCTACTCAGCTTACTTCTCTAATTTTCTTCGGAATCATTGAGAACTGAATGACATATTATATCTTATCATCAATCCACCAGGCCAGCGCAAACTTCTCTTCTCTTGGAGCCATTTTATATATTATTATTCTATTATTTATCACGAAAACAAAGATATTTTCTTGGACTATAACCACTAAAATTGACATTTTTACAAATTGCGGTGTTCGAGCTGGGAGGAAACAACAAAGTATTTGTTACGGGAGCGCAGGCGTCAAGGCAACGACGCCATATTTGAGCGTGAAAATGTAAAATTTCAGTTACTGTATACTGTATAATATCTGTTAGATTCCAGGTCTAATTAAATCAGAGAAATTTTTATTTCCTTATTTCTAACCGTGTGTCTACTTTCGGGACCATTGTCGTTACAAACCGTCCAGTCAGACAAACGGCACGTGTTTCCGACTATAGCAAAAGAAGATATATATGAAGATAATATCAAAGATAATATTAGACAGTTACAGGTACGCGGTAGTCGCTATCCAATATTACAATTATATATCAGTTCGTTCTGCAGATATAATCTTTTTCGAAATATAAATATGGCAGTAGAGCAAAAAAGTTTCAATGTTACTTTCGATACTTATTGTGTAAAATAAACAGTTAAAAATGTAACCTCATTATTCAATTGACGACATTTCTGTTTAATAAAAGAAGTTACTCTACAGAGTAAAAAATACATAGGAGCAATTCCATGTTAAATCATCTGAAGAATTCCAGCTATTGTTAAATAGTATCCGTTCTCTTAGATGTTGAAAGAAAAAACACAAAATAATTATTGGAAAAATAAAAAAAAACTTAGGAAATATTCCAAATTGAAAATTTTGGTCTCTTGTTCTCAAAATTGGATTTGAAAAAAAATATTTTAGCGTTTTTCTGTCAACAAAAATGTGAAAAGATCGACTTTTGAAGTTAGAACTTTCATTCTAGACCCTCCATTCAACTTAACAAATTTTAAAATTACAATTTACAACAAGGATAAATATTATGATAAAGAAAAGTTAAAACATTAGTGTTAAGCCAAGTTTCCTCTGAAATAGATGTCTTGATATCATATCAAAATTTGTATCTCATTTTTGTTTACAAAAATTAATATAAAATGTTATACAGAGATTAGGAAGTGTTTACCGAGAAGGTGAAAAAATTATTTTTGAAATTTATAGATTAAAAAGTGTCTACGGGAGAGTTGAAAATATACAAAAAGTTACAGAGCGATAAAAGAGAACTTAAAAATTCTGTGAAGATTATAGAGGTTTAAAGGAGATGTTAATAAAACTCAATAACGTAGAGGCAAGATCTTCAATGTAGGGGCTAAGACCTATGTAGAAGCAAAATAGAATGAAAATATCTTTAGGAGCGGCTAAGTAGGAGCTAGTAGAATAAGCAGCTTCAAAGTAGAGTCAATACTTCCACTTAGAGCGTCAAAGTAGGGCTTCTATTTCGACTCGGGTTGTCATGTCCGGGTGATCAAGGTTAAAATAATCCATAAATTATTAAATCTGATCGATATATTATTTTATAGAGTAATTTCCAACATAGAAGCGCAGAAACATTCCAAAATGTGGGCAAAAAAGATTTATTTCGAAACTAATTTGTGTAATTGATTTTATTTTTAGTACACACTCTGAATATGAATTAGTAGAAATTTTACTAATGCAATGGTAAGATTTATGTTACCAAATGAATCAGTAAGGGTATTCTACTAATCTGCTTAAAAGTACTAATTTACTAATTCAGTGAGTAGCAATGAATTTCTAGGGAAACATAATTTCTAATCTACCAGAAAAGAAAAATATCTAACATGAAAATATGAATTTTAAATAAAAAAAATTATTTGCAATTAAACAGTTGAATTTTCTACCAAAATAGTTGAATTTTTAACCCTAAATGACAAATTTTCAACAGAATAGTTTAAATTTCAATTAAAAATGATGACTTTTTGACGAAATTGTCAATTTTTCGAGAAAATAATAAAATTTTTAACCAAAAAAGAGAAAGTTTTGAAGAAATATACAAATTTACGAAAAATTGTTGAATTATGAACTACAAAATATAATATTTCGACCAAAACTGGAATAGTTTAATTTTCTACCTAAAAGGCCCAATGTTCAACTCGAAAGTGTGAAATTTTATCTTGAAAATTAATTTTCTACGAAAAAAAAGAATTTTCAAGAAAAATTTAAATTCAAACAAATAGTTAATAGCTAAATTCTCAACTGAAAAATGATTTTTTTTTAAATACACAAATTTTGAAAAAATGATTGAATTTTGAACTAAAAATATCATATTTCAACAAAATATATAATAGTTAAATCTTCAGTTAGAAAATTAATTTTTTACCAAAAACGAAGAATTATTAACGTCAAAAATATCAATTTTGCCAAAAAAATACATTTTTTACATTCTCAATTCAAAATGCAATACACAAATTTGCAAACAATTATTGAATTTTTAATTAAAACCGATAATATTTCGACTAAAATGGAATAGTCAAATTTTCAGTTTTACAAATAAATTTTCTACCAGAAAGACGAGTTTTTAATCCAAAAACATGAATTTTGAATTAAAAATTTCATTTTCAACCGAATAGTTGAATTTTCTATTAAAGTAGTCGAATTTTTTAACAAAAAAAAAAAAAACGAATTTGCAATAAAACAGTAAAATTTTCAATGAAAAAGGGTGATTAAAAAAATGTTATATTTTCAACAAAAGAATTAAATTTTCAACCAAAAAAGAATTTTTAAAGGAATACACAAATTTTGAAAAAATGGTTGAATTTTGAACTAAAAGGATATTATTTCAACTAAAAATAGAATAGTTGAATTTTCAGTTAATAAAATTAATTTTCTACCAAAAAATACCAATTTTTAACCCTAAAATAGTTGAATCCTCAATCCGAAAGACAATACACAAATTTGCAAAAAATTATTGAATTTTGAATTAAAACATATAGTATTTCAACCAAAAATGGAATAGTTAAATTTTCAGTTAAAAAAATACATTTCTACCAGAAAGACGAGCTTTTAATCCAAAAATATGAATTTTCAACAAAAAAGTTCATTTTCAACCCAATAGTTGAATTTTCAATAGAAAAATATGAGTTTTCAACAGGATGACTTTAAAAAAAATTTAATTTTCAACAAAATATTTAAATTTATAACAAAAAAAAAAGAAAAATGTTCAAAGAGAATACACGAATTAGGAAAAAGGTTGAATTTTTAACTAAAAAAGTAATATTTCAACCAAATCCCGAATAGTTAAAAAATATGAAATTAATAACAAAATGAATTTCAACCGAATAGTTAAATTTTTTGCAAATTGGATAATTTTCTAACAAAAAAAAAATAATTTTCTATAAAACAGATAAATTTTCAACAAGAAATTTAAATTTCAACTCAATAGTTGAATTTTTGACCAAAAAGACGAATTTTCAACCCAAAAGTTGAATTTTCAATGAAAAAAAGGATGACTTTTTCACAAAACTGTTACATTTTCAACAAAATAATAATTTTTCTTTTACCAAAAAAGAAGAATTTTCAAAGGAATACACAAACTAAACAATTGATTGAATTTTGAACTGAAAAACATAAAATTTCAACCAAAAATGGAATAGTTCAATTTTCAGTGAAACAGATCAATTTTCTACCAGAAAGACGAGTTTTTAATCCAAAAATATGTCTTAAACTAGCTGTGAATTCGATTTCGAGTATTTCCACTTCGTATTTATAATTATATGGTGCTCATTTCACGAGAACTTTGCTTCCCGTTAGCAAATCTATTTGCTTCCTCATAGAGGAAGCATTAGTTATTTTTTTCAATAATAGACAAACCAAAGTCTTCATTTTGCTCAATTTAAAAACAGAAATTTACAAAAAATAAAAAGTTACAAAACAATACAAAAAATGTTTTAAATACAAAGACAAATCAGATAGATCAAATCTTGTATTCGAAATGATAATTTTTTGAGCTGGAAAAGGGAAAGGAAAAGTTCTGTCGCACCCTATCCCTTTTCCAGCTTTATGATTTCTTTACAAAAATTATCAGAATTATTCTATTTGAAAATTTATCATCAAAAAGTCTTTTCTATTCATGCGTCAACTTTGAATTATGTTGAGTAAAAAAGTTTTTCTGTTTAAAACTGATGATACAGATATTATAAATAAGCATAACTTCCCTAGTCTTCCATAAAGTGTATTATTATTATTATTATTATTATTATAGATCAATTGATTTGCCTCGAATAAAGAAATCTTTTCCGTTCTTGCATCAATTTTGAATTATGTTAGCGAAAAAAATTTTACTATAAAAATCTGTTTTCAAATATTATGTATTACCATAGCTTCCTTACTCTTCAATAAAATGAATCAATGTTATAGGTCAATCGATTCGTCTTCATTCGACACAACTTTTCTATTCTCGCATAAACTTTAAATTATGAGAATAAGAAAACTTTTCCCGAGTCGAAATATAGGCCCTATTGCCTCTACTTTGAAGCTGCTTATTCTACTAGCTCCTACTTAGCCGCTCCTAAAGATATTTTCATTCTATTTTGCTTCTACATAGGTCTTAGCCCCTACATTGAAGATCTTGCCTCTACGTTCTTCAGTTTTATTAACATCTCCTTTATACCTCTATAATCTTCACAGAATTTTTAAGTTCTCTTTTTACGCTCTGTAAATTTTTGTATATTTTCAACTCCTCCTTCGACACTTTTTAATCTCCAAATTTCAAAAATAATTTGTTTACCTTCTCGGTAAAGACTTCCTAATCTCTGTATAACATTTTATAATAATTTTTGTAAACAAAAATGAGATACAAATTTTGATATGATATCAAGACATCTATTTCAGAGGAAACTTGACTTAACACTAATCTTTTAACTTTTCTTTTTCATAATATTTATCTTTGTTGTAAATTGTTATTTTTATATAATAAAAATTGGAAAAATATACCTTATTATGATTAAATCGCCAAAGTTACGGAAGTTTAAGAAAAAGACACCAACATTTTCAATTTGGAATATTTCCTAAGTTTTTTTATTTTTTCAACAGTTATTTTTGGTTTTTCCTTTCAACATCTAAGAGAACCGAAACTAAAATTTTCATCCGAACTACTAACAATAGCTGGAATTCTTCAGATGATTCGACATGGAATTGCTCTTATATATTTTTTACTCTGTAGAGTAACTTCTTTTATGAAATAGAAATGTCGTCAATTGAATAATGAGGTTAAATTTGTCTGATTGGACGGTTTGTAACGACAATGTTCCCGAAAGTAGACACACGGTTAGAAATAAGGAAATAAAAATTTCTCTGATTTAATTAGACCTGGAATCTAACAGCATTAATGTAATATTAACTTTGATTTGTTCACTCCACTCGCTTTGCAGTTCGTATACAGTAACTGAAATTTTAAATTTTCACGCTTAATTATGACGTCGTTGCCTTGACGCCTGCGCTCCCGTAACAAATACTTTGTTGTTTCCTCCCAGCTCGAACACCGCAATTTGTAAAAATGTCAAGTTTAGTGGTTATAGTCCAAGAAAATATCTTTGTTTTCGTGATAAATAATAAAATAATAATATCTAAAATGGCTTCAAGAGAAGAGAAATTCGCGCTGGTCTGTTGGATCGATGATAAAAAACAATATATCATTAATTACTTAATGATTCCGAAGAAAGGTAGAGAAGTAGGCTGAGTAGCTAATTTGAAGTCAAATGACATGAAAGAAAAAAAAACAATTCAGTTGGAAGCAAAAGTATATCTATTAGCGGTGAGTAGATCACTTTATATTACATTATCTCATATAATTCAATTTTTTATTAACAATGGCTTGAAATCTAACTCATTTACATTCAATTCAACCAAAAAATACTTTGTATACATATTCCTTCATAATTAGTTACTTATTTTCTTTGCAAAACCCTCAAAAGATAATTCTATTCCTATTAACTTCCATTACTTACTTTCAAAATTTACAGAATTTGTTAAAAATAATTAATAATGTTTTCATTTCAATAGCAGAATAAATAAAATTGACAATATTTAAATTTTTACAACTGATTATATTAAAAATTTTTTCAATATCCCGCCATTTAAATTTTCTTTATTCGCATTTATTTTCAAATTTGTACCCTATTATGTAATTTATTTTTCCTTATTCGATTCTAAAACTATTTACCTTTATACTTCAAGCGACCGAATCCATTTCAAATCAGGCCGGGTTCTACCTTTGGAATTGCAGATTCTGTCGGGAAAAAATATGTTGTTTTTCAGAGGAAATTAGGCGATACGTATTTTTCCGATTTGCGAAAAAGATCCTAAAATTGTATGAGTATTTGAATTTTGTGCTTCGTTTAAAAAAAAACTCCATTTTTTTCTTCAAACCTCTGTAACTTTTGATCCATTGAGATATTTATTATTTTCTTTTTGATTCTAATAGCGTTTAACGTCTTCTTTCTACGCGCGACCGAATTTTGAAAAAAGGTTTAAAATTAACAAAAGGGTTTTTGTTTGAAAAATGAAAGATCGATTTTCTCAAAAAACCTACCTTTGAATTTTTCGCCATTTTTTAAAACTTTTACTTTGATAATGAAGATATCCTGTTAGTTTGATGCTTGCGATAAAACTTCTGTAGGCAGGAGAATTCTTTTTTTTTACAAACGAATTTTCTACTTTTCCTTGAAAACAATGACAGATACAAAAAATGTCAAGATGAAAGTTTGCACCTGTAAAAAAATTCTATGGAAAATTTATCTTGTTTTTTTGTGATGTCTCTCACAGTTGACGAGAAAAATTCAAAAATTACATTTAAGAAAATGTCTCCTGGCCTCAAAAATGGCTTAGCTAGCATGATGCTGATAAGATGCCTTTCTTCTATGATTAGAAACTCTTCAAAATTGTTTGAAAGAATAAAAAAGGTTTGGTTTTCCAAAAAATGTATTTTTTCATGTTTCCAAAATTCGAAGAAGCGAATGACAAAGATTTTCTCGAAAGCCCCATCCTTTTGATCCTTCTAAATATTTTTTTCAAATTTTCTGCTAATAGAAGAAAGGCATCTTATAAGCACCATGCGAGCTAAACCATTTTTGAGGCCGATAGACTTTTTCCCCCTAAAAATGTAATTTTTGAAATTTTCTCGTAAACTATGGGAAATATCGCAAAAGAACAAGAGGAATTTTTCATGGAACTTTTTCAGACGTGCAAACTTTCATCTCAACATTTTTTCGTATCTGTTATTGTTTTGAAGAAAAAGTAGAAAATTGGATTGTAAAAAAAAAGAATTCTGCTAGCTGTAGAAGTTATTTAACAAGCATCAAACTTACGAGATATTATTATTACTAAAGCACAAGTTAAAAAAAATTGGCAAATATTTATAGGTGGGTTTTTTGAGAAAAACTGCTGCCATTTCGTTAATTTTAAACTATTTTTCAATTCTCCATCGCATTTTGAAAGAAGACGATAAACGCTACTTAAATTTAAAAGAAAATAATAAATATCTTTTTTAAGACAAAGTTATAAAGGTCATGGCCAAAAATCAACATAATTGTAATTTACGATTCTATAAAAGATTACTATATGTTATTAAAACAAAAAAATTAAATAGGGCGATGGCACCAATTCTTCGATGTTGAAATTCTCTCAACTTTCACTATTCTCTTATCCAGATTTCATTTTTATTCTACAATTTTTATTAAGAATACAACACAGTAACATTTTAACTTAACGGGGCCTTCACCTTACTTAATTTTGTTCCTTAGTACTATTGTAGTAATAATTATTTTCTTGAGATTATTATAAATTTATTATTATGAAAAAATATAAAAATATATAAACAAGCAGGATAATCAAACTTATGCTGTTCTATAATATGTGTACTTCGATATTTATATCATAATATGGTTTACTTCATTATAGAACTTCGTTCGTTTTTGAAACACACTGTTACAGGTTTATAATTGTTCATTTTGTGATATCAATAATTACTTCGTTCTATTTAAAAGATTCTAATAAAAAAATTATAAGGAAAAAAGGATTTATAACTCATTAGCGAAAGTAATATAAAAGTGCACGAAAAACATATTAAACGAGGACACTTTGACATTGTGTACATATTTCATAACATTTTGCATCTTCATTTAACAACGAATAGCAGTTTTCATTTTAAGTTGCATAAGACTTAGGATTTGTTGATGAATAAAAAAACCAAAATTATTTTGCACATTCATTTATTCAATAAAAAATGCACGTTGTTTTCAACGTTCAATAAGAAAGTGTTATTGAATGATTATGCAAAATAACTTAAAATATTGCGCAAATGTCGCTATGTTTTCGTCTTACTCTACTTTTGTTAATCTTTCGTTAAATAATTTTATTTTGTGCGGGAAGGTAGAATGTGGAGCATTGAAGTAGAAGCAAAAACTGAGCCCCTACTTTGACGCACCAAGTGGAAGATTTGGAAATTTGTGCTCATTAGAACGCCATAGTAGGGGCAAAAATCGCATTGGAATAGCCTCTACTTTAAAACCTTAGCCCGTACAAATGACAGCGTGAAGAGCGTCAAAGTAGGGTCTATATTTCGACTCGGGTTACTATAAAAAACGAGTTTAAAAATATATAAATTGCCATAACTTCCCTACTCTTTAGTAAAATATATTAATATTGTAGGTCAATCAAATTCTTGCATCAACTTTGAATTATGTTGAAGAAAAAAGTTTTACTATAAAAAACCGTATTTTCAAATATTATGCATTACCATAGCTTCCTTACTCTTCAATAAAATGTATCAATGTTATACATCAATCGATTCGTCTCGTATCAACACATCTTTTCTGTTCTGGCATCAACTTTGAAATATGTTAATGAAAAAAGTTTTACTATAAAAAACCAATTTTCAAATTTTTTCTGCGCAGGCGCGCCCACAGCATGTGCTCCGATTATATCGCTGCACAAAATTCATACTTTATGTAAAATTATAAAACTTTTTTGTGAAAATAATAGTTACTGGTGCTAGTTTATACATTTACGAGTGTATTAAACAATTTAAAGTGTCTGCTCGATGCTCTGTAGTGTTGATGGAATGCTTCGTTTTGTTTTTGACAACATAACCTCACTTCTGTGTTATTTCTACTACGGATAAACTTATAAACAATTGATTTATTGGCTTTTGGCCCATGAGATTGTTTTTATACAAAATCTTATCGTTTCGTGTAGTCCATCTATTCTTTTTTCCTGCCTCCGACAACTGGTTTCTCGTGACACGTGTTTCAATCCTAACGTCACTCTCTCATCGCAAACTTTGCTCCAGCTTCAATTAGGATTGTCACAATTCATCATGCCAGATTCCAAAAGAACCTGTAAACAGTGCAACTCGGGAATAGATGGGGACTCCTTTATTTGTCCCTGTGGTATGCATTACCACCCTGGGTGCATCGCCCTGGCTACCAGTCAAAAGACTGGAAAAAGAAAATGTTGTGACTACAAACCGAGATCAAATTCTCCTATTTTTCGAAACGCTACACAACCGGATTCTGCTGAAGTCACTCCAGTGACTAAATCTGACCTAGAGAAGTTACTAATTGATAATATGAGCAAAACTTCTTCCCTCCTGAAAAATCATAGAGCCTCTATCTCTGCCGAGCTCAAGGAGTCGACAGATGCTATATCGTCCAAACTCAACACTCTCGGTGGCGACCTGGATCTTGCGCATGAACGCATCGACAGCCTAGAAGTCAAAGTCCAGGAACTCGAAAACAGGACCGTCGACAATGAAGCTTACTCGCGCTGTATTGTGGAGATGACAGACAGGATGGAACGTAAGCAAAATTTAATTTTATTTGGTTGCCCTGAAGCTAACAACGCCTCTGATACCTCCCAGACTGTCACTAAACTGGGTGATATTATAAATAACTATTTAAAAAATGTTGATTATGATCACGACTCGAGCAACATCAAATTCTATAGAATTTGTAAAAATCCGGAGACCTCTGGACCTCCACGCCCAATCAGAATAATTTTCAAAGCCGAAAATTTTGCCACAACAATTCTTCAGAAATATTTAACATGGAGAAAGGAGCGTCCAAAACCAGATGCTTCAGGCGAAATGACTCTCTCACAAGATCGCACCCAGGCACAGCGAACCCGTTACAACGAACTGAAGAAAATATTGGAGGATCGTCGTGCTCGTGGAGAGCAGCAATTGAAAATTGTGGATCATCTAGGGGAACCAAAAATTATTCTGTCAAAGCCACGTACAATCAATTCAACACCTCAGCAAGCAGTCAACAGTACTCAATAAACGCATCTATTCCAGGTATCGCTCAAACACATATAGTTGACGTAAGTTTGTTAAATGACATATCTTTATATTACCAAAATGTGCGGGGCATTAACACTAAATTTTTCTTGTTAGTTATATCTCCAGAAATTTTTAATTACGATTTTTTAATCTTTTCCGAAACTTGGCTAAAACCTCAGGTACATTCTGCTGAATTTTTTGATTTAAATTTTTTTAACGTCTACAGAGATGACAGGCTGGATAGAAGTGGTGGGGGTGTACTTATAGCCGCAAAGATAAGAATCGTTAGCGGTTCAATAGATGTAAGCTCTATAATAAGTGCCGTACCTAAAATTAATATTGTGGCTATTAAAGCTATCATTGAGGATATGCCGTTCATTATAATAGCTACATATATCCCTCCAGATACTACAGTTCAGGAAATCGAATCTTTCTTTGAAGCCACGTCATCTCTATATCCCATCTGGAATTGCAAAGCATTAATTGTTGGCGATTTTAATATGCCTAATCTTAAAAATTATGTTACCATGGGGATCCCAGACAGAAAATCAGCACCGCTTGTTGCATTTCAGGAACTTCACAATCTGACACAATATAATGATATACACAATATCAATCATAGATACCTCGATCTTGTTTTGGCAACTTTTCCCTGCGAAGTGTCCTCTAGTGATATCCCTGTTCTGCCAGTAGACAAGTATCACCCTCCCCTGTTCTTGCGATTTGAATCTCACTTGCCTCAATTATCTTCAAGGCATATAATGCCATTAAACCAAGCTACTAAACGCTACAGGTTCAAAAACAATGATTTTTCTAGTGTCGCTTCTAGTCCTGCCATAGTTGATTGGTCAACTTTATATTTAGAAAATAACGTTAATGTAGCTCTAGAAAAATTTTACACTATTCTATATGAAATTCTAGACAGGGAGATTGGTACTTGTTCTTCGTCAGGATATACTAATCAATTTCCATCCTGGTTTACAAAGCAACATATTCTCGACCTAAAACTCAAAGAAAAATACAGGAAAAAGTATAAAAGTTCTCTCAATGAATACTACCTCAACGCCTTTATGGAACTTAGAGCAGCTACTAAGTCCAATGCCCATATACTGTACGCAACTTATCAGTCGAATATTGAAAATAATATTGTAAATTCACCTTCTAAATTTTGGTCGCACATGAATAATTTAAACAGAACCTCTAGAATTCCAGGAATAATGCAGTATGAAAGCACTGAGCTCTCTACTCCTCAAGCCATTGTAGATTCTTTCGCACATTTATTTAAAAGCGTTTACAAATCATCTAGATCTGACGTATGTAGTCCTACTAATCAGCAAAATTACCTTGGAGATAACTTCCAAATACCCAAAGATCAATTATTGTCAAATATGTGCAAATTACCAAACAAGCTCACTGCCGGCACTGACCTAATTCCTGGAGGTCTAATAAAAAAAAGTGCTGATTTCCTAGTCGATCCTATTCATTTTATTTCGAACCTTGCATTATCTACTGGAGTATTTCCTAATCTTTGGAAGAAAGCGCGCATGTGTCCAGTCTTTAAAAAAGGAAATAGATCAGAGGTTACAAATTACAGACCAATTGCAATTCTGCCAAATTTTTCAAAGGTCTTGGAGATGTCATTGTGTGATCTTATCTGGCCTTATGTCACACCAATCTTATCCACTTCTCAGCATGGATTTGTCCCACGGCGATCTACAACTTCGAAATTGCTATCTTTGGTACAATTCGTCGAGAATTCTTTGACAAAACATCACCAAGTAGACGTCATATACACAGGCATGTCCAAGGCCTTTGACTGCATAAGTCATACTCTGATTCTTGAAAGAGTAAAAGAACTTGGAGTGCCTGGTAAAATTCAAAAACTACTAAATTCCTACTTAGCTGGCCGAGAGCATATAGTACAATATAATGGACATTCATCAGCGCCTTTTATCCCTACCTCAGGGGTCCCTCAGGGCTCTAACGTTGGTCCTCTGCTATTTGTTATATATATATAAATAGTGTTGAGATAGTGTTGAGTGTATTTATACTTTTCGATGCTGATGATGCTTAACTTTTATATCCTATTGATAATGTAAGAGATTGCATGATATTGCAAAAGAACCTCGACTTATTTGTTAAGTGGTGCGCTGACAACTCACTTGACATCAACGCCTCAAAATGTAAAATAATGTCATTTACACGCAAAACGATGCCTATTTATTTCCAGTATGAGATTGAGGGTTGCGTTCTGGAGAGGGTGAAGTATAAGCGATATCTGGGTATCATAGTTGATGACTCCCTACGCTTCAACATTCACATTGATTACGTAATCAGAGAAGCCAATAGGGTCTTAGGATTTTTAATGAGGTCGTGCCGTTCGTTCAAAAATCCCCTTGCGATTAAGACTTTATTCTATACGATTGTTAGATCTAAACTAGAATACGGAACTGTAATTTGGCAACCATCTGTGAAATACCTCTGTGACTCTATCGATAGATGTCAAAAGAAATTCCTTAAATTTCTTAACTGGAAGGTTAGTGGCCAAACTTTGCCCCCGGGATCAGATTATATCGAACTCTGTGATAAGTTTGACATGTGTACATTGAAAGATCATAGAAATGTACAAACTATGATTTTCTTTTTAAAACTAATAAAGGGTTACATGGACTGTTCACATTTACCATCACAAATTCCATGGGCAGTACACCAATATGATTCTCGTTCAACAACACTACCATTCTACGTCAGAAACTTAGCTCAATGTAAGACACCTATAAATAAAATGTGTGCGATGACTAATAATTTTTTTAAATCTAATGCGTCGCTTGATTTATTTCATATGTCATTAAGTAATCTACGAACAGCTATTGAGGCTTATGTCTAGCCCTACTTATATTTTCTTTAACTAATTATTTTTAAGCTTATTTACCTCCGATTATTATTATTACTATTCTTACTTAATTCTTAAGATAAGTTATCCTGTAATTGGTCTATGACTGTTGGATAATTAAAATGAAAAAAAAAATGAAAAAATATATAAATTACCATAACTTCCCTACTCGTCAATAAAATATATTGATATTATAGGTTAATCGATTCGCCTCGGACCAAGGAATCTTTCATATTCATTCTAGTAATTGATTTAATTCTTAGTACACACTCTGAATATGAATTAGTAGACATTTTACTAATGCAATGGTAAGATTTATGATGCCACATGAATCAGTAAGGGTATTCTACTAATCTGCTCAGTAGTACTAATTTACTAATTCAATGAGTAGCAATGAATTTCTAGGGAAGCATAATTTCTCAACTTTTTTAATACTTCCTGATGGCTTTTGAGTTCTGATTAAGAAGGTTCAATGTTTTCTCAGAACAACGTTCTCAAAAATTGAAATATGAAAATTAATTAATTTTATAAAATCGTTATTAAAAAATAAAATTGGATTTTTTATTACAATTTTACTAATTTGCAAAAAGTAAACAATAATTGTGTTGTCATCAAAACAGAGTATATTCTAACGTGCAGTTCTAGACAATAATGCAGTTCTAAAAAAAAAGTGCAGTTCTTAATATGAAAATGTGCAGTTCTAAATTTTTACCACAACACACTATTAGGACAATTTTTGGATAAATAAGCGCCCTCATAATGAGTGGCGCCAAATTTCAAAAGTACGGCCTACATTGAGAACCTTTTTTTTTTTTTAGGTTTTGAGTTAGGCTGGATCCGTGTAGTTCTAAAATTTTCTTAGAATATACTCTGCATCAAAACATTGTTTTGTACATTGTAACATTAGGACAATAATATATAATTTTTCCAGAAAAACATTATTATTCAAGTTTTTTAATTGAATAGCGCTAGTCTTTACGTATCTCGCATTGATAAACAATTTAGAAATTAAAAGTTTTCTTCAACTGGCGCTAACAAGGTTTTACGAAAAATCTCTTCAATTATAAGTTTAAATTTACTTTGAATATAGCGCTGCAAGTAAATGGCGTCTTTCATATAGCGCAGGCGTATGCACGCTTCTGCTGCAATGACGCCTTAACTCTCGCTCCTTTTGCGATTTTTCGTTTGTTAATAAGTGAATTCTCACTCCAATTTATTGCTAATCAAATCATTTTGTTCACTGATAATTAAAATTTTTTTGTCTGTTTAGTTTCTTAGAAATGAGTACGGTTTAGTTCAATATTGGAGAATACGTGAATTGTTCAAATGTAACTAGAAAAGTTTCCGTGAAAAAGGTTAGATTAACTAAAATGTATTTTCAGAAAAATTAAAGATCTTCGAGGCAGCAATCGGCAAACGTACGGAGAATCACCTAGATTCAGATACTGAGGAATATTTATGCGTTTTTTCTCCTGCACAAATTTAAAATACACTGGAACCTGGATTCAAGTGCGCTTTCGGGCATGGCTTGTAGTGGCCTTGATCATAAATTCAGGATATCCAAAAGTGAACAGACTAGAGCCCGTCCATAAACACTTTCCCCCCTTTTCAAATAATTGTTATTTTTCCCCCTGTTTTTAAGAAACTTCCCTTTTTATCGTTTTTTTCGCTTGAATGTAAACTAAATTAATATAAACCAATAAGAAAATTCAACTGTTTTTAGGGTTTTCTGGTGAAAAAACGTGAATCACGATGCTTTTGTGTTTTCTTAAACAGGACAGATACGATGCGAGGAAGTGAAAGCATATCTGACAATACGGCCATGGACCTTTCCCACCTTGGAACTCTCATTTTGTAGTCGAATCGAATAAAAACAGTCTATAAAAAATGTTAACTTATGCCATTTTCGCAATAAAACTAAGAATTTGGCATCGATTTAGTATAAAATATTTTTACAAATGTACACTATATTTTAAAAGATTTTTTGAAACTCTTATTTAATAGAGGCCTATTTAGAAAAAAAGAAATGTGAAAAGAAACCAAGCTATTTCACATTTAAATTCGCAAACAATTTATTCGGATTGCGATTAGGATGTTGATATATTAATTATTAAGTATATCATAAATTATTTCTAAAAGTAAATTCATAGGAAGTTTGAAATATTAAGATACGTTGTAAGTATTTTTTCTTGCACTTAGAGAAAAATTGATTGTTTCTGGATTGAAATGTTTTTTTATTAGTTGGGAAAATTCTTTTTATGGGGACAAATGAACTTGCGAAACATTAGCCGGCTCAATTTTCAAGATTGTATTCAAGTTCGAAAGAGTGCAGAAAAACTTACTGCATTTGAAATTCAGCAAAAATGAAATTACAATTTTTCAAAATAAACCGGGATGCGGTCATTTTATATCCTAAATGTATACGACATTCATGGCAAGGTCGAAAAAATGGTTTTGGAAATCGCAAGCAGTACCATGCCTGAAAGTATAGTGCATTGCGATCACTATGAAGTGTAGTGAATGGAAAATCGATTGATTTAAATCTAGGAAATGCGCGCGTTTATTTTTTGCGCCGATGAAAACATAAAAAAAAAATTTTGCACCATTATAAGGATTCTTAAGATTTCTGTGACTCGCCCCCCCCCCTTCCTATGTAGGACTTTATATTTTTACACTGTAGCAATTTACTTTAAATTTAAATTTGGCGCATTCTAGAGCGACATCTATCTGAGACTTCGGTGAGGAGTCAGTCTGTATCGAACCACGATCGAATAAACTTGTTTTATCACCTCCGCTCAGAGTTGAGTTTTACTGAGTTAGATTTAGTCCCTTTACCCATAGCTTACAGCTTCAGAAGTGGGATTCGAGGGACTAAATCCGGGAATGCTCTACGGGTAGAGCCGGGTCTATGTATAGAGAAAGAGAAACGCTCGAGATACCGGGTCGCGAAGACAGGGTGACGCTTCGTGTGGGAATTCGTGTATCCGACTGTGGATCGGGAAAAAAGTTAAATTTTGGCAAAGGGTGCCAACGTGGTTAGTGTTCAGTTTTGGGTTTATGATTTTCGGCCGAGAGAGCCAAGAAGTGCATTTAAAGTGAGAAAGTTTAGACACAAAGAGTGCGGTGTTGCCACGAGTGTGACGCAGTTGCGAAATTTTGAAGACAAAGGGTACGGCGTTGCCACGAGGTTGACGCAGTTGATAAATTTTGAAGACAAAGGGTGCGGTGTTGCCACGAGGGTGACGCAGTTGAGAAATTTTGAAGACACAGGGTGCGGTGTTGCCACGTACGTGACGCGGTGCAAGAAGACCTGGAAAGTGACGAACTTGTAAGAGTGTTCAAGGAAGAAATTATGGCAAATATTGAAAACTCTAATCATCGTCTTGGGGAAGGTGGTGAGGGAGATCCAAACTTGGATGACGGAAATCACCAAGTAGACGAGAACCGTGACGAAGACCAAAACTTGGATGACGGAGGCTCTAGAAGTGACGAGAGCGAGTACCGTGGCGATGATGTCAACCGGCAGAATTTAGATGGAGAAGGCCCACAAATGTATAGGCTTCCTCGAAATGCTCTAGTGGTGAATATTGAGGAAATAGTGGCTGCAACTACAAGGGCTGTTATAGAAGCTATGAGGGTAGGCGAACAGAATAGAGAAGTCAACAGAGAAGTTCACGACGTTGGGCGAGCTCCAAGGAATGTAGCTCCGAAACACAGCGAAATTGGCGATCTAATTCCTGTCTTTGGTGAAGAAGAGGATGATGACATCAAGAAGTGGATTCGCAGAGTAGACGAAGTAAAAGAGGCTTACGAAGTTCCGGACAATATAATAAAGTTACAAGCTGCACGTCGATTGAGAAAACGTGTCCTAGAGTGGTATAACAATACGCCAGGGAGTGTGGGGAAAACTTGGCCACAATTAAAAGAAGATCTGATCCAGGTGTTTAAGTGCAGAGAAGACCCTTTAACTCGTACCAAAAAAATGGAAGGACGACTTTGGAAAGTGGGAGAAAAATTCTATTCCTATTTCCAGGATAAATTAAAACTTATTAATAGACTGGATATTCCCCAGGACTTAGCAATCGAATATGTGATTGAGGGAGTTCCGGATTTTCTCTTGAAATCTCATGCCCGGGCGGGAAATTATAGAACTTTGGTGGATCTGCTCGATGGAATGCAACGTATTACCAAAAATGAACCAAGAAGAGACTCTAGAAAAGGGATTGGTGTTAGGCAGAGTGGGAATTCTGCTCCTCAGTCTAAACAGTCAAGATTTTACGAGAATAAATCAGAGTCTTTAAAGCCTACTTCGACTAGTCCACGTCCGAGATGTTACAGTTGCCATGAGTTCGGGCATTTAGCCAGTGAGTGCAAAAATCCTCCAAAGGAAAGGGGTGCCTGCTTCAAATGCAAAGAGATGGGTCATCAAGCTCGGAATTGTCCAATAAGAATGCCCAGAGATGCGACAGAGGGAAGTGGAAGATCTGCTAATGCTACGAGTTCGAGTTCTAAGGAGAATACAGTGGCCTTCATCCAGGATTCATCAGCTGAGCAGCTGCACGTGTATTCCAGCGAGTCGTCGGTATCAACGGAGAAACGAGTTCCTCTGGTTGCTCCAAGGAGTGCGGACACGGTGTTGCTGCGTAATGAAAAGGACGATAAGTATTATACAGAAGCATTAATTGACAACGGTAGTCCAATTTCATTGTTAAAAGAGAAAATTTATTTGCGAGATTTTGCCGAATATAAGTTGTTAAGTGAACTTATCGAAGATCGTTCGTTTACGGGAATTAACTTCTCGCCTTTAAAGATAATTGGGTTCATTGAAGCTAATGTGAAATTGCAGCCTTTGGGTGATAGGTTAATTCCGATCCTTTTTGCGATAGTACGAGACACAACAATGAGTCATGACGTAATTCTAGGCCGTGACTTTTTAAACAAACCGGGTATCACTTTGGTTAGGCGTGATAGCGTAATACTAAGATACGAGCTTCCGGAAAACGATGTCATGTTAGTTGACGAGAGTGAAAACAAGGTAAATTTAATTGACCTGTCAACGACTAAAGTAGATAATAAAGTTCCTTTTGAATTCAAAAACCGATTACAAAGATTGCTAAACGATTATGAAGAGAAACTGAAGAATCCTAGCCCGATTGATTTTAGAATGGATATACAGTTAACCTCAAACGAACCTTTTTAATTTAAACCGCGAAGATTGTCTTGGTTAGAACTTGCTGAATTAAGAGCGATTACGGGAAATCTTTTAAAATTGGGGTACATCAGACCAAGCCAGTCAAATTATAGTAGTCCAGTAGTCATGACTAAAAAGAAAAATGGCGAGTATAGGTTGTGCGTGGATTTTCGGGCCTTAAATAAAATAACAGTGCGAGAACATTTTCCATTGCCACGAATCGATGATCTTATTGACAGGTTGCATGACAAAGTATTTTTTACAAAATTAGATTTAAAGGACGGGTTCCATCACATTAAGATGGCAAAAGATTCTATCAAGTACACGGCTTTCAGTTCACCTGAAGGACAATACGAATATTTGAGAATGCCATTTGGGCTAGTAAATGCTCCGTCGTATTTTCAGAGATATTTGAGTACGATTTTCCAAGATTTAATTCGCGCCGAGAAGCTTTTGATGTACCTTGATGATTTTCTAATCGCGACTGAAACGTTAGAAGAGAATTGGTCGATACTTGAGAACGTTCTTGATCTGATGGCGAAAAATGGTCTCCACTTGCGACTAGATAAATGTGTGTTCGCTGCTACCGAAATAGAGTACCTTGGGTATGTGATCAATGAACAGGGTGTTACACCAAGTCGAGAACATGTGAAGGTGTTGTTAGAATACCCAGTTCCTAGAAGCGTGTTGCAAGTTCAAAAATTCTTAGGGTTGGTGAGTTTTGTGAGACGATTCATTTCGAATTTTGCAATGATAGCCAAACCACTGTATGATTTATTAAGAAAGGGTGCAGAGTTTAGTTTCGGTGACTCTCAACTACGTGCGTTTGAAATCTTGATTGACCGTATGGTAACCGAGCCGGTGTTGGCTATATATTGTCGTTCAGCATACACCGAAGTGCATACTGATGCCAGTAGCATAGGGTTTGGAGCGATTCTATTACAAAAACAGAAGGATGGTCAGTTACATCCGATTTATTATTATAGCAAGCGCACTTCTAGAGACGAAAGTAAATATCATAGCTACGAGTTGGAGTTGCTTGCTATTGTGTATGCCTTGAAGCGATTCCGAGTTTATCTGTTAGGAATACCTTTTGTGATTCGAACGGATTGTAGCGCTGTCAAATTAGCTTTAGAGAAAAAAGAAATTAATCCTCGCATCGAACGATGGGCGTATGAATTACAGCCATAAAGTTACAAAATTGAACATCGTCCCTACGAACGTATGAGACACGTAGATGCGTTGAGTCGCGAAATATATGTAATAGAGCCTTTAACGTTCGAACAAGAGCTTACGTATAAGCAGTTATCGGATCCAACATTGAAAGAAATTCGCGAATCTCTAGAACATGGCGAGAGTGAAAAATACGAAGTGAGGAACGGATTATTGTATCGCAAGTTTAAGAATGATCTTTTGTTCTATGTACCAGAGAAAATGACTAATCTTGTAACTAGGACATGTCACGATGATATAGGGCACGTAGGGGTTGACAAGACTGTAGAGTTGATTTTAAGGGTGTATTGGTTTCCAGAATTACGGAAAAGGGTAAAGGAATACGTGGGAGCTTGTTTAAAGTGCATAGCTTATTCTGTTCGTTCAGGGAAAAGTGAGGGAGAGTTGCATCTATGGGATCGGGCAAAACGTTCTTTTGAAGCCAGCTTTGTCGACCACTATGGGCCTTTGAGAAATGCGAGCTTGGGTTATAAGCATGTATTTTTAATAATCGACGGCTATACAAAATTTGTTGTGTTTTATCCAGTGAAAACTACTTCGGCAAAAGAAACTATCAGTAAACTAGAAAATTACATCCATCATTATGGGAAATCGAGGAATTTAATTTCTGATCGGGGAAGTTGTTTTACGTCAGAGGAATTCGCGATATTCACAAAGAGTCACGGTATAAAACACATCAAAATCGCAGCTGGCACTCCTCGTGCCAATGGTCAAGCAGAAAGAGTATTCCGATTTCTGAGATCTATTCTGGCTAAGATAGCAGGAACATCTGATTGGAGGGAAAAATTAAAAGATGCACAATTTGCAGTCAATAACACATTAAATCGATCGATAGGGTGCTCCCCAGCGCGAATGTTATTTGGAGCTGATCAAGTAGGCCTTCCAGACGAAGAATTTAGAACTTTGTTATTAGAAATTAACGACCAGGTTGAGCCTGATGTGTTGAGGCAGAAGTTGCGTGAAGATGCCGACCTCATATCTGAAAAGTTGCGTCAGAGAAATAAAAAAATGTTTGATGATAAGCATGCGAAACCGACTAAGTTTAAATGTGGCGATTATATTGTCATACCCAATGTTGTAACCGAACCCGGGGTGAACCAAAAGCTGTTGCCTAAGAAAAAGGGTCCATACGAGGTAAAAAAAAGTTCTACGTAATGATCGCTATTTGATAGGTGATATAGATGGATTCCAGATAACCCAAAAACCATTTTCGAGTGTGTATAGCTCTGATCGTATGGAACCTTGGGATGGACAGACTTTGGTTCTACACTAATTCACCGAGATGATTGAGGGCAATCATCTGTCAGGATGGGCCGAACTGTAGCAATTTACTTTAAATTTAAATTTGGCGCATTTTAGAGCGACATCTATCTGAGACTTCGGTGAGAAGTCAGTCTGTATCGTACCACGATCGAATAAACTTGTTTTATCATCTCCGCTCAGAGTTGAGTTTTACTGAGTTAGATTTAGTCCCTTTACCCATAGCTTACAAGTGGGAATTTTGAAAAATGATGCCCCAAAAAAATTCTTTGGCAGGCATGTGTAATAGAATTTATCTGATTTTTTGAGATAATAAACCCGATTTCGAAAATTTGGCGCTTGACTCCTTTTGCATTTCTACCCTTCAACTATCTAGCATTACTATAGGGGAAGATGGTTATAAACAATAATAACTTGTTCAAAAAATTATTCTTCCTGATGTTTATTTATTATTTGCTCATAACTAAAAAACTAAAGCAAAGTAAAAAATTTCAGAGAAAAAACCGTAACATTCTGGCATCACTATAAAAGAAGATTGTCATAAATAATAATAAATTGTTCAAACAATTAATTTTGTTAAATTGTTTTAATTATTATCCTATTTTGAGTGAAAAGTGAACACAAAGTTTAAAATTTTAGAAAAAACTGCAAATTTCTACCATTATTCAAAAAGAATATTATTAAAAATAATAATAATTTGTTTAACAAATTATATTTTTTAACTTGAATTAATTATTACCTCACTCTATTTGAAAAGTGAACAAAAGTGCACACCTTCAGATAAAATTGCAACTTTCTAGCATTATTATATAATAAATTACTTAAACAATTCATTTCACCATCTATATATCAGCAAAAAATAATTAGCCCCAAAAACTGAATTGTAAAACCCAATTTTTCACTTATTGGGTTTCTTTGGGATCCTATGAAAGAGATTGATGAGAGTAAAATTCAAAAAGTAATTTTTATTCGTATTCTATAGGTAATTGTGAAAAGAAATGTTGAGGGCCACCGCGATGCACCTAATATTGACGATTCTGAATAAAATTTACAAAAACGCATTTTTTTTCTTATTGGAATGCATTAAAATTCGAACAAAAAATTTGCACCACCTTATTGGAGAATTAGTGAGATCTTTGTGAAATCACTGAAATATTTAAAATCGTTGCGTAATCATAGAAATCTTCTGAAATGTTTTGAAATACATATGATTGTAAATTTATATTAATATTAACGAGAATTGTTTAGAATTCAATAATAGTGGAAAGCCCTACATTTGTATTAATTAATAACTGTGTGAGAAATTGTTGGTAAATTAATCTGCGATCAGTAGAATATTTTGAAATTTATTTTAAGTGATTGGATTCTTTTGAAAAAGTAAACCTGTAAAACCTGGAAAAGTTATGGAATTTTTAAACGAGACTTCGGTAGCAACCCTGGAAAGAAGAATTTATTAAATCGACCAACCCTAAGAGAATGAGGTAGTAATTATACTTTTTTTTTGCAGGCCTACGTTGGATTCAACTGCCACGATTCTCGCAGAGAAAATTTGCCAGCTGTCGCCACTGGAAACTGGGGTTGTGGCGTTTTTCATGGCAATCCTCAGTTGAAAGTCTTACTACAATTGATGGCAGCATCGGTTGCCGGACGGTCAGTTGTTTATTTCACTTTTGGGGACGCCGAGCTGAGAGACAGTGTTTCTGAAATGTACTGGCATCTAGTCCAACAGAACGTAGATATTGGTAAGAGTCTTGATCATCACTTTCTAAACTCTCATTTTTCTAATGAACCTTAACTTTAAAATTTTGAAATTATCTTCTTATATGTGACAGGTCAGTTGTTTTCCTTACTCTCGCAGTATCAAGAATCAATGTCCAGGTCCCATCGGGATTTTTATCGTTTCTTGTATAACAAGAGCAAAATGAAGCCAATCATGGATTACTTCAAGGTAGTAAAACCGCGCCTTGAGTTAGCTTCTGAGACAAAGTCCTCGAAATCTTCTAAAACTCCAGAAAAGAGGAAATACGAGAGCAGTTTGAAACAGACGGGAAGTTTGTCAGACGCAGTTCTGGCAAGTTTGTTAGATTCTGACGACCAGGATCTGGAAGCAAAGTTGGAGGCAATAGAGAAGGAAGCTAGTCAAGTTTTAAAAGGAAAAACCAATGATTTAGGTCGAGATAAAGATTTCAAGA
>CAKNXH010063353.1:0-26275 GCA_932178445.1 Andricus quercusramuli
CATTGCTAATTTTTAAAAAATTCAACATTTATCTATATTTTTCATTGGATTTTCCTCTAGTTTTTTCCCTATTCGTTAATATTTTCTTCTCTATTTATTTATTGTTTTATTTTTCAATTTTTTAAATCCTTCACTCATCCAATCCTGCTACAAGGAGTACAGATAAGACGTTTTTTCATCAGGATAATTTTTTATTTTGTTGAAGGTGGCAGAGCTTGCGAGCACGCGAAGTATACCAATTATTTAACGGACATTCATAACAGTCTACCTGCACTTTTTCGAGCTAAATACATTTCTAGCCGCACTTTTTCTAAAAAATCATTTTTCATTAAACACTTTCCTACAACAATCTTTCAAAATTCCAACACCAAAATTTCAGAAAATTTAGAGAGGAAAAGAAAAAATTTTCTAATGGCACGCATGTATAATTAATTTTTCCTTCATTATTTTTTGACTTCGTTCTCGACTAGGAAGGTTTTTGAAGGTAATTGTGGGTTTTTTCGAAGGAGGGCGCCAAATTTGTGAGGGATCTCGCAAATTAAAGGGATGGGTAGGATTTGGAGCGTCGAAAAGCTAGGTGAAGTCAATTAGGAGGCGATTTACATATTTCACATAGGATTTATTAAACCGACTTACAAAGGTTGGTGGGTCCTGCTGGCCCACAAGCGATGTGAAGTCTCGAAGGCTTAACCCGAGAGCAGGTGGTGAGGCTGGAGGCAGCGTCGATGGCGGTGTTGGGAGCAGCGTCGGGGCGATGCCAGGGTCTTGACGGTATCTGGGTGTCGTGTTGACTGTGATTGGGGATGCACTAAACTCTGAACCGGACACAGGTACCGAGAGTACGAGACTGACTCTCCAGGGTCAGGATTTGGGTATTAGAACCAGAAAGTGATACTCTCCCCACTCCTGGTCCTAGATGCACAGGGTCGTACGGTTGTGGGGTTCTTGTAACTTTGTTACAAGGTGTTACAAATACTTATCATCGAATTCGTCAGAATTATTATTGGGAAAATATGAAAATTGATATTTAGAAATATATTCAACAGTGTTTGCAATGTCAAATTAAAAAATTAGTTCGCGTAAAGAAAAAAAATCCCATGATAATAACGGACACGCCTGGAACCGCATTCGAGAAAATTTCAATGGACATAGTTGGCCCACTTCCACAAACAACATCAGGCTACTAATCTGCAGTGGTACACGTCAATAGCCTTAAACGTTCACACATAAAATGTCAAACCATTAATAATTTAACAGCAAGCCCTTATCATTCCAATTTCAGATGAATCCCATCCACTGTCAGCGTATAGACTCTCTTATTGTCATTTTTATGCATCAAGTTGATCTGCTCACGTTATAGCCATATTTATTTCATACGGAAATTTTCGAAAGACATAACAGTGATATTCCTGAATGAGCACAAACCTTTAGAAGCATAGAAACAACTAGGGATATAATCCTTCAAATCAACACCATCTTCTACACTAACTTCTGTTTTCTTTTTACAGGTCTTCGAGAAGCATAATAAACTAAAAACTCCAACTTTCACCTGGTATCTTTTTGATATTATTCCTAGTAACCCCATCTGATTTAAATCCTTTCGGATGAATATCATTTTTCGTCTCACATTTTTCGTCTCACAGGATCTAAGTAGAGATCTGACATTTGCAATAATAGTAGTCACAAAATTGATACCAAATCAACAACTTATTTTCTTCAAAAATTTCTTCAATTTCTCTTCAAACATATAATATTTACAGTTCTTAAAAAAAAATAATAATAATAAAAAATGATCCATTTACACAAAAAGTTCAGAACACATTTTAAAATTTAGAGAAAAATCAGGATGCTTCTCTTTATTTAATCAGAGATAATTTATTTCTTATTTTAACCTGTCCTTTCCGAAAATTATAAATCTTTCTAAAATCATCTCAAAGTTGAAGACTTTAACAAATGTGTTGATCTTAACGCCAAGTTGAATGACTCTGCTTTTGAAAATATTACTGCACCTGGTCTCTTAAACTTTAAAGCACCTAGACTCAGTTTTATAACCCTCCCTGTAGAAAATCCATCCTAGACCCACAACACGTATTCGTATTTTTCTTCTAGCCCTCAATAGATTTTTTTTTCTTTTTACCTTTTTATTTAAATTCGTATCACTAATAGAAGTAAACTATGTTCTTATCTGTCTCTATACTATTAGGAGAATGGTTCTTGCAAAATAATCACTTTTGTCAATGTAAAAATTATTTTTCTAATAGGAAGTTCTATAATTCTTCTCCTTCTTTATGAGTAGTTAATTACACTATACTATGTAAATCCAATTTCACAGTTTCAATATTCAACCGCGTAAATACATTCGTATCTATTTTATGGTGTTGACGTAAGATTGGATGATCCTTTTCAAATTGTGTAGAATAATAATTCCGAAAAAGGATTTCTGTACGTCAGTACCATAATTATAATCACAGTAAAGTTGGCTTTTCGCCTTGTTTTCCTTGTCATGTACATTTCAGTACAGTTGCACGATTTGTATATTTTTGTAAATTCACAAGTTATGTTCATATGTATCTCTTTCTCTCTTATTTTTTGTAGCGAAAATATTTGTACGCGTGTTAGTTTCAGATATTTTTAATATGTTTGTAAAAAGATGCCAATTAGTAGTAACAAAACATTCAAAAAATTCGAGTTTAGCGCCAAAATTTTGTCAGTTATGGCCCAACGTAACACAGTTATCGAAAATAAAATTTCTTGAATTCCATTTTTTTTTAATATGGACACAATTTAATGGTGGCAACGCTGCATATGTTATTAAATTTTACTTCAAAATTCACTACGAAAATTCAAAAAGTTTTGCTAATTACTGGTTAAATAAACACGATTTTTCGAATCCTATTTTTATTGTAAAGACACTAGGTCATAACGCCGAATTGCCACCATTTGAGACTAAATTCATAATGCATAAAAATAATGTAAAATATCTATATGAAGGTGAGCCTGCATCTACAAAAAAGGCTGCGAGGCAAAATACTGCTCGCCATATGTTAAACGCGTTAGCAGAAAAATTTATGTTTTACGAAGAGAATTATATTAAATTAAGAATCAATGTTCAAGAGAATATAAATGTGCACATAGTATCAGACGCACAAGTTAGTACAAATAAAATGAAACTTTATAAATGTTCAAACGCATGCGAAAGATGTTATGAGGACATGTAGCTCCACATTGTTTCCGTCCACATAGAAACTATAAGTACAATATGTAATCCCTGATCTCAAAACATATTAAATACTACATACATATATTTTTGTATAATTATATATGTTATTTTCACGAATATCAACTCACATATAAGACATAATTGTGCCTATTTCTTTAATCTAGTATTTATGACGACCCTTTTACCATACGTTCGAACGCGGACGTTCGCTCCATGTGGGACTCTGAAGCCCCACCTGAATGCTTCACCCCGCGTTCGACTTCGGGGGGAGGTGTCACGTCCCTCGACGTATATATATCTATATATATATATGTTAATTTATTTATTTATATATTCATATATTTGCATGCTTATACTAATAAATACTTAATAAACTAGAGCGAATATTGTGCACTGTGTAGTTCAGCTATATATACATAGTCAGCACGTTGTACACTGTAAAACATAGCTATATATATATGTCCGGCACGAGAGCAGACTAGGTATAGAATATAGACTATAGTAAGAACATTGTAATTCGTAGCATACACTGTCTAACCATAGACGCATAGAGTATAGGGCCTAAAAGCACATGGAAACTGGAAGACATAGCTATAGATATACTGAACACATTACAAGCCGTATAGTATATCTATATATATACGTGACGTACGCGTATACAGGATCATTGCAGCATGCACGAACGTCGCCATAGGCCCTATAAAAAGTGAATGGACCAGCATGAGTCAGTTAGTTTTTAGTCAAAAAATTAGAAGTTACAGTTCCGTACAACTCTTCTCTCTTTTCCTACGGTTTTTTCCCGATTCGACTGTCCAGTGTCTAGTGTGTCAAACCGGTATTCTTCGCGTGTTAGTGTGTGTGCCCTTGTGTCAAGTGTTGTGCACCGGGAAACCCGAATCTGGGACTTCCCATCTTGGATTACTTCGTACCCATTCAACCCTGAATTGGAACCCTTATTGTTTACATCAAGGTGCACAACCCTTTTCTTTCACACCGCTACACGGAGACCATCTAGATATCATTTGATTCTTGAATCGAATCAATAAACCGGTAAGTTCTAATTTTAATAAATCTAATTTCATTATCTAACTCCTTTTGGGCCATAATATATGAGTCTCCTTTATTTTAAAGTTCCTGGCCAAGGATTAGAGTATCTACATGCCTTCCTTCAGTTTCTTGTGCTAAAGCCTTAATAAACAATACGTTTGAAGTGTTATTTATTACAATAAATTGTTTAAACTAATCTATATTTATTTATTGGCTACTCTTTCCTCTTCCCTGTGCGAGATCTTCGATCTCAACTAAAACGAGGAACCTAATTAAAAAGGAAAGTATTTTACGTTTTCCATGACGTAACACATCAATGAAATTCATAAATTGAATAAAGTCACTAAAATCAGTAAAATCAGTGCAATTTTGATTTTATTGATAATAATTTGATTTTAGTATTTTATTCACTTTATTGATTGCATTGATTCATTTGATTGCATTTTTGAATACAATTTTTAAATATTTACAATGAAAAATACAATAAATTGAACAAAATCAATAAAATAAAATCATTAAAATCAATGGAAACAATAAAATAAGTCAATCAAAGCATTAAAATCAATGAATTGAAAAAATCACTATAAACACTAAAATCAGTGCAATTCTGACTTTATGGATAATAATTTGATTTTAGTTTTTTTTCTCAATTTATTGACTTCATTGAGTCATTTCATTGTATTTTTCAATAAAAGAATCGGATATTCATACTGTTTTTCTTTATTTTATTGAAAAATACGATGAAATCGATAAAAAAAATCAATAAATTGTTAATAAAATCACTGAAATCAGTGTAATTCTGATTTTATTGATTATAATTTGATTTTCTTGATTTCAGTGATTTTATTCAATTTATTGATTTTATTGATTCATTGCATTGTATTTTGTAATAAAATAAAGAAAATCAATATAAATATTCGATTTTTTAAAAAATGCAATGCAATGAATCAATAAAATCAATTGAACAATCAATGAACAGCATCAATCAAATCAATAAAATAAAATTATATCGGTTTCACTGATTTCATTGATTTTATTGATTTTTTTTGTATACTATTAAGCCATTTCTCTTTTGGCGAGCCTCTAGGGGTAGGCGTGACACTACCCGATTCGGGTACTGTTTCTAGGTGGATAGTTTCTTGTAGTAAATAACTACAAGATTTCATTTATTTGATTCGTTTTATCCGTTTCATTTGTTTTATTAATTTTATTGATTTTATTCATGTTCCTCATTTTATTGATAATTTATTGGGGAATAAAGGGCAGTTTTCAGCACCCTCACCCTCCAAAAGCTTATCACAAAAAAGATTTTTGTTGCTCCACCCTATTCAAAAAATATTAATATTTATTAATATTTTTATAATATTTATGCATATTCACGGTAATGTATTGAAAAAAAAATTAGAAACAAAAAAAAATTGACGAGAGTAGGCCTAATTTCGAAATTTCAGAAATCGAATTTGACTGTTTCGGAATTTATTGCTTGATAACTTGATAAATTTATAATTTATAATTTAAAAATCTTCAAATCATAATTTAAAAGTTATAATTTCAAAATAGGTAAATTTACAAAGTTTACATACAGTCTTAAATTGATTTATCTAGAAAATTGGTGCATTTGCAGTTGCTGTCTTCAAAAACTTTTTAAATATTTGCGCCACGATTTCGCGAGTGGCAATGTGTGTTGCGGACTTCAGAGCATTGAGGATTCCGATCGGAGCACGAATTTGACAGCCTTTCTGTTTGCCGAGTTTGCCTGTGCTCTGCTTACCAATACAGTCTTGTGGTCCTCACACACACAGGAAATCTCAATTTTCTTTCGTTTTTTCCTCCATCTCGCGACGTATTTCGCGAAATTTAGGTTCGCCATCATCAAGTTTTGGGTCTTCGAATATTGGCTGACCCCTGAAAATACTTCTGTGATGTCAGGATTGTGATTAAAAAAATAAATTTGCGAACGGTTCTCGCCGTTCAAATGCTGTCTTCAGATTTCTCCCTTTCGAAAAATTAAGAATTTCTGCGAAAATAGTTATTCCCTCAGCAAAAGGCTTCATTCCTATAAATTTCGTTGATCCGAGGGTCTCGCAAAACTCCAGATATTTGACAAGTTTTCTTTCTTTCGCTCTCAAATACTTGGCAAAAATTATATATGGAGTCAGTGCCGTGCCTATAAAAAAAAAATTTCCAAGTCGAAGTTAACCAACACCCTTAATGGTATACATCCAAGGCATAATTCTATTTCTATACATGATTCTATTTCTTTTTTAAATATTGAAGTTATGAAAACTGATTCAGGTAATATCATCACTGATTGGTTTCGTAAAAATACTTGTTCTGGTGGATATTTAAATTTTCTTTCAAACCATTATTATGGGTCACAGGATCGCCACTGATTCTAAACACTTTGGAATCAGATATAGTATAATTTTATTCAGTATTGATTCAATGATTACAATAAACATCGAGAGAGACTACTGATTGACAAGACGAGATGAACGAGACTAACTCGCCGCCGCCCAAAAGGGGTGGTTTATCGATTAGAGCTTCCAGGCTTCCAGAGCCTTCTACTAGTAATACAAGCTACAAGAAGCACATGCGCAATTACATCATATTGATTATTCTACATATATAATGATTATATAGGGAGTATTATTGTTATTATATTGCTCTTAAGCTGGGTACCTAACACCCCCCTCTTTAGACATTATTTCGTCCTCGGAATTATAATTGAATCTTTTTCGTATTTACTGTTCGCAATATAGACGCTCTTGGTTGTACTGCTTCTACACCTGTTGTATAAGTTACGACATTAGGCTGATTCTCCACTTTATTCTTTATACAAAAAAGGATAATTTTCCTAGGTATACATTTAGTTATATATCTTATAATACCACACTTAAACAGCACGTATAGGATTATTGATCCTATCGCTGTATAACCTAAACGCTGTAACCATTCCGAAGCAGTTTCAGTCCAACCTTTTGGTTTTTTATGAGTAGACATATTATTAAGCATATCCCGGATGTTGTTCAAACCTAATTGAGCCTTCCTAAGTACATCCACATCAATTTGTTTTGGCATTAGAGCTAATTTATTCTCTAAACTATCTAGGTTTCCTAAATTCTGTTGCACATCGTAAGTTTCGTTGACAATAATGGTTTTAGTCATATTTAAGTTTTTTGATAAATAAAGTTTATCATGGTTACTATATATTTCACAATTTTCGCCGGTGACCAATGTGGCAACTTTGATTTGGATCGGTTTGATTTTTTCTCCACATACTACATCTAGGTTTATGTCTGTTGTCGGAATTATAATATAACCTCCTATTACCGGTATATACGTCTCCTTGTGGAGCAAATAAGGGGACTGTGAGCAAGCTACACCTGCATACCTTCTTAGCAAACTTGCTTCACACGTATTTGTTTCATAAATTTTTAAATTTGGCTGATTTCTTTTGCATATTAAATGTTTATTTATTTGTTTACATTTGTTAATTGTCTCTTTATCAGTCGGTACGTAACTGTCTTCGAAGTCGATTATCAAGTCATGGTCACGAATTATGGAAAGGAATATTTTACCAAATTTGTTTGGTATAGGGATTATTCTTTTTACAGATCCTTCTTCGTTTTCAAAAATCGGAATATTAACCATATAGCTTAACAATCCACCTACCACCGCCACTGCGACCGAACTGACATCTAGAATTCCTTGGTAGTCTTCTCTGAAATAGTATTTTGTTCTATGTTGCATTTCGAATTCTTCTAAAGTATTTTTTAAAATTTCGGGCGTTAAAATCTGTGGATGTATAATTCCATATCTACCATTATTGATAGCATCTATTGCTATATTTATATTTTCGTTTAGTTCGTCAATTAAGATATTTATTAAAATTAATTTAGTATTAATAAAATTATCTTTCGTATTGCCTTTAATTATTTGAGATCCCAGTGCAATCCTATCTACCACTTCACGGTCTGTATCTAACATTACTTTGAAGATCTTTGTTTTGTTATTCAAAACGGAGACTACTCTCTCATTATTATTATATAATTTGTCGAATTCTGTATTTATTTCGTTTAAGTCCGATTCCGTTAGGGTTCCAAAAAGGGTTTTTGAAATATCACCTATGAAATTAGCTAGTCCTCTTTTATGTCTTTGTTTTCCTAGTAATTTGTGCAAAATTGTAGTTTTAGTTATTAATTTGTTAATTCTATGTCTTACTAATCTTATTTCGTTCTTTGCTATACATTCATTTTCACATGTTTGTTCCACTAAATCAATTACTCGTTCCAAATCGTGAAAACTATTTTCATTTGTGGTTAAATTTACTCCTATAATTAGTTTCCATTCCTCGTGGTATAGATATGCTTTGCTAATTTCCTCCAGATAGAAGTTTCCATAAACTTCTCGTAGATTATAGTTTGCTTGTGTCGTTATCATTAACATCCATAGTATCAGTATCATCATTTTCCTGGAACATAAAACGGCATCACTTGATCGATGTGAATTTGGAGCGTTTTACCTTCAAACTTAATTTTTAAATTATTATTCTTTGTAATTTCTGTAACAATTCCTGGACCTTTCCAACTCGGGTCTAATTTGTTCTGTTTTGTATTATTTTTCCATTTGACTCGATCTCCTATTTTGTAAACTGGGTGACTTTTAACTATGTTTTCGTCCAGACGTTTCTTAGCTTTTTGTTGTTCTATTTCAATTCTTTCTTTTGCTTTTCTAATCACGTTGTCATGTTTGATTTTCCATTTCTTCATTAAATCAGCATATGTGAGTGTTGGTGATCTTGGTATTGCTGATGGGATATTAGGATCTCTTCCGAATGTCATCTCGAAGGGTGAGAAGCCTGTGCTTGCATTTTTCATTGTATTAATTATAAATGTAATGAATTTCAAATTTTCATCCCATTGTTTACCATTATCTTCCATTGATGTTTTAATGAGATTTTTTAAAGTTGAATGCATTCTTTCTATATTACCATTCGCTTGTGGATGGAAAGATGTTGTCTTTATATGCTTGATATTTAATGCATCTTCAAATTGTTGCATTAATTCCGATAAAAAGTTTGTTCCTTGATCAGTGAGTATTGTTTTAGGGGCTCCGAATGTATATATATAATGATCAATCATACTTTCAATTATGGTTTCTGCGGTTTCATTTTTCATAGGTATTAAAACTGTATACCTTGTTAATCTGTCTTGAATACTTAAAATATATTTATTACCTAGTTTCGTTTCTGGCAACGGACCAAAAACATCTAATGCGATTTTTTCATTAGGGTTAGTAGGTGTGTCTGGAATGATTGATTGTGCTTGATTAGTAATTCTTGTTGTCTTTTGCAATTGGCAAATAGGGCATGCTTTAACATATTTCTTAATTTCTTCATCCATATTCTTCCATTCACCAATTTCTCTTGCTTTTTGTATTGTATTTTTCTCTCCAAGGTGGTTAGCGTGAGCTTCTTTAATTATGGTTTTCTTTTCTTGTTTAGTTAATTCTCTGGTTTTATTGAAACATATATGAAATCCTATTTCAGGGTAATAATTAGATATATATTGTAATATTTCCAAAAGAGTTTCCTTCTCAATTGGTGTAAAGGTTGGGTCACCAAAAATTAATCTCACTATTGTTAGTCCTCTCTCTCTAAATTCTGTTATTAATAATCCTAAATAACGTATCCAATTTTCTTCATTATAATCGGGCATGCCTGCTTTATTTATTGATTTCCAAAGTTTTCCTTCAGCGTTTGGTTTAATTTTAACTTTATTGTTCGTTACTGGGTTTTCTTTCCATTCTAAAAATCCTTTATATAGTTGATTATCTTCTTCTTCCTCTTCTTTCTCTTCTTCTTCCTCTTCTTCTTCTTCTTCTTCTTCTCCTTCTTCTTCTGATGGTTCCTTAATTTTTATCTTTTCCTTATCTCCTAATACTCTTTGTTCGGTAATTACAGGTTTTTTCAGTATAGGTTCTTTATTATCACTTTCATTATCAGAGTCACTACTGTCTAGTGGTATAGTTGTATCTGAATCATTACCTATTTCTTGGCCTTGAAGTGGGAAAAGTCTCGAAAGACAATCAGCTGCTTTGTTCTCTTTTCCTTTTACGTATACTATTTCATACTTATACTCTTCGAGTCTTAATCTCCATCGAAGTAATCTTGAACTAGGGTCTTTTACATTATGTAACCAGACTAAAGCTTTATGGTCTGTTTGAATTTTGAATTTGGTTCCTAATAGATATTGATGTAATCTTTTGCAAGCCCAAACAATCGCTAATAATTCTTTTTCGGTTGTGCTATAATTTTCTTCTGCTTTATTTAATGTTCTTGAGATAAATAAACATGGATGTCCATTTTGTGATAATACTGCTCCTAATCCTTGATTCGAGGCGTCTGTTGTAAGTGTAAATTCTTCTTTAAAATTTGGAAATCGTAGTACTGATGCTTTGCATAAAAGTTCCTTTAATTTTTCAAAGCTTTCTTGGCATCTAGGTGTCCAATGAAATATTGTATCCTTTCGTATTAAGTTGGTCAAAGGCATGGCTATAGTGGAAAAGTTTTTTATAAACTTTCTATAATATCCAACTAGTCCTAAGAATGATTGTATTGTTTTAACTGTTGTTGGCGTTTTAACATTTTTAATAGTTTCTGTTTTTGCCGGGTTTGGTTTAACTCCATTCTTTGTTATTAAATGACCTAAATATTCTAATTCCGGTCTGAGGTATTCACACTTAGATGGTTCTAACCGTAGTCCTAATTTTTTAATTCTTTCAAAGACAGTGACTAAATTTCTATTATGTTCTTCCAGGGTTTTCCCAAATACTACGATGTCGTCAATATAGATGAAGCATTCCTTTCCTATAAGTCCTCTAAAAGCGTTGTCCATCATTCGCTGGAATGTGGCTGGAGCATTTTTGAGGCCAAAGGGCATCCTATTATATTCAAAGTGTCCTTGTAAAGTTGAAAAAGCTGTATATTTTTTCGATTTTTCTTCCATCGGGATCTGGTGAAAACCAGCACTCATATCAAACGCGGAAAAGAATTTAGCTTGACCTAAATGATCTAGTATATCGTCTATCACTGGAAGAGGGTAAGCGTCCTGATCCGTATCTTTATTGATCTGTCGATAGTCTACTACCATTCTTAGTTTATTTCCCTTTTTAGGGACTACCCATAATGGTGAGTTGAATGGTGATTGTGAATGTCTTATTATTCCTTTATCTAATAATCTTTGTGTTTCTTCTAATGCAAATTCTCTATGTTTCTCAGGTAACTTATGTGATTTGAGGTTTATTATCTTTCCTGAATTTAGGGTGATTTTATGTTCAGTTAATGTTGTGCACGGTAGTGGGTCTGTGTCTAAAGTAAATATTTCGTTGTATTGAACTATTACTTTTTTGATTTCTTCTTTGATTTGATTTTCAATGTGATCTAGTTTTGAAATTTTCAATAATTCGATTATTCTTTCTGATCCTAATTTGTTTTCTTTTTTAGAATTATAAATCTGATCTCTCGACTCAATAGCCATTATTCTTTCGTAATTTATAGTTTTTGGTATTTCTATGGGTTTTGTGTTATAATTAAATATTGGTAAAGTTATTTTATTATTTTTTATTCGGTAAATACCATCCGATATTCCTTCTTGATTTTCTATCCAAACGTCTTGATTACTATCTTCTATTTTAATTTGACAAATTAAACTTGAATGTTGTGAGATGTATTCTCCGTCATCATTTAGTTGAAGCTTTTTATTGTCTAAAATTAAATAATTGCTAGTTAGAGCATATCTTTTGTACATTTGAAAGAAAGGTAAGCCTATTATTCCTTCTTCCGGAAGGGGAAAATCATCATCAACTATGTGAAATAGATGATTTTTTCCTAAATAAGTGATATGTGTTGCTTGTTCCGATTGGTGGTTATCTTTGCCCATTGCAAAGTTTTTTATGCATCGATGAGCCGGTTGATTTAAAACTGATTCCTTTATTAAGTTCAGCGAAGATCCAGAATCTACTAACAATCTGTATTTTCTTCCGTCGGCTCTTCTTCCTTGTATGGACTGCAACCGTCCAGATATTGCTGATATTCTGCATTCTCTTCGTAATCTATTTGTTCTTGAATTTCTTCTTGCGTCATTTCCTGATATTCTAAACAATTTTCCTCTCCTTGGTTCTCCGAAGAGTCTAAATCCTTTGTTAATCTCACCTGCGTTTGAGGTGGTCTTTTGGGGTTTTGAGTATTCTGAAAATTTTGAGGTTTGGTATAACATTGTGTCGCTAAATGTCCTAGTTTCCCACATTTATAACATTTCATTTTCAACCTATCTGTTAAAGGCATATTCTGGTTTGATACTTTGAATGGTGTTGTATTCGCTTGAGGTCTATGTGTAGGTGTTAATAATTGTGGTCGTGGAAACTGATTTATGGTTTTATTAAATGGTTGCGATCGAATTGGTTGAGCTTCCCTCAGCCATATATCCATTTCTACAGCCGAATTTTGTGCTTCCGTCAAACTACAGGGTTTTTGAGCTTTTACCTGAAGTCCTATTTCTCTTTTTAAATTTAACAAATACCGTTTTAAACATTCTCCATCTTCAATGTCTAAGGCAACTTTTCTTTCCGTCCGATTTGTATGTTCACTTTGTACTGCGTATTTTAATTCATTGACTACCTGTCCAAATCTTAAATTAAAATTTTGTACTGATTCCGTTTGTCCTTGTTTAACGTTTTCTAATTTGCTTCTTAATGCTGAGACAGAACCTAATTGTGACAAATTCTGTCGTAGCGCGTTATATAATTCATCAAAAGAATTTATTCTTGTATACCTAATTGCTTTCTCGGCGTTACCCTTTATTTTCTCGGCTATGATAAAGTCCATTAAAAGGTCGGGTTGACTACATCTTTTCTTTCCTCTTTTTACGGATTTTATAAAGTCTTCTATACCTATATCGTCGTAGCCGTTTATTTCTTTTATAGTTCTAATTATTTCCTTGGCCGTCAGTAAATCGATTGAACCGGAGGGTGGTACGGTTGGAGGGTTAACTGACCTATCGATTACATGAACTGGGTTAGTGTCACACGGTACGCGCCTTTTCTGTTCTCCTTCGCTCTCATCGCTTGTTATATCGGGATGATCTGTCACTATCTCTCCTTTCATTCCTACTGCTTTCCCTATTTTCTGTATCTCTAACATTCGCCTATCGTTTTCTCCTGCCAAGGCATTAACGTTAGTTATAATTTGATTTAATGTAACATCCATTCCGTCCATTCTTGCTATCATAACTTTGAGCAATTCGTTGGTGGTCATGGGTGTAGGGGATTGGGAGGATCTGATTGGGGAGGTTTCTCGAGACATATTACTTGCGGTACAAAAAGGGTTATTGATCTTATCGATAACGTCAGTCGCAGTTTTTAAGATTTTCTGTTAACTAATTTTTTGCCTTTTGTGTACAGTGTACCTAATTAGCCTGAGCGGGTGTAATTTCACGATTCTATTTTTCCTTTCAATAATTTTACCTAACTTCTGCCTACAATTTTCTTCGATTTTTTCTTTTTTCGTTACAGATTTTTCCCGTTTAAACAATAAGATTATCTGACAGGGCTGGACCCACGTGCAAATAAACTTAAAGTAGTTAATTGTTTATTGAGGAACACAGAGGCCAGGGAGCACCGTAAGCGTGTGTACCGTCGCAAGCCTGAGGATTACAATAGTTTGAACACAGAATTTATAACATTAAAATGTTACAAATTTGTAGGTCAAATCAATTAATCCGTACAATGTTTATAATCTTAGAATTAACACTCCTTATTTTTAAATCTTCTTTACTTACAATATCTTCTTTTTGTTTTACCCCTTTTTCTTTGGAGACCGTAGACGTCCAAAGAGATCAATACTTGGGCGTTGGCTGCGCTGTGATTCTGCGTTGATCACTGCTACCTCGTTATTGCTTCTGCTTCTGAGTCTTAAACCACTGATTAGGTTGCTCTAGGCTTTACCGTCTATATGACGTTCCCAATAAATTCCTTTTATGGAACTTTCTGGTAATTGGGTTTACGTAGAATAAGGCCTACTTAATTCAGCTCTTAATTTTACCCAATACCTTACAGGTTCCTTGTTTTAAATCCTTCTTTACTTTTTCTTTTTGAAGTTTTCTTTGCTGTATTTTTTTTCCAAAATTTCTTTCTTCTTTGGGTTTTCGGGTCGCCCGTGGGTAGATCCGGAGTTCGTCGTGAGTTCCGTGGAACTCTCTCGTCTTTTGAATTCTTATTTCTTGCAATAGTTTCTCCTCTCTTTTAGCTTTCAGAATTCCGTAGAATTCTCTGTCGAACTCCGTAGAGTTCCTTTTTGTCTTCTTCGATTTCCGTAGAAATCTTTCCTTCTTTCGGGTTTCCGTAGAAATCCTTAGTTCCTTTTTCCCAAGGTTCGTCACATAGATAGCCTCCTTTTGATTTTTTTTTTCGTTGAAGAGCTATCCTGGCAGGATCGCCAAAATATTATGGGTCACAGGATCGCCACTGATTCTAAACACTTTGGAATCAGATATAGTATAATTTTATTCAGTATTTATTCAATGATTACAATAAACATCGAGAGAGACTACTGATTGACAAGACGAGATGAACGAGACTAACTCGCCGCCGCCCAAAAGGGGTGGTTTATCGATTAGAGCTTCCAGGCTTCCAGAGCCTTCTACTAGTAATACAAGCTACAAGAAGCACATGCGCAATTACATCATATTGATTATTCTACATATATAATGATTATATAGGGAGTATTATTGTTATTATATTGCTCTTAAGCTGGGTACCTAACACCATTCAATACAACATAAAATTTCGATAGTAACAAAATCTTATTGATACAGCTTTAAAATTATCAGATAAATCATTTCACAGTTTCAATACTGAATTTATGAAAAAAACTTTATATTTAAATAATTGCCCAACAGAATTTGTTCAAATACATGTTAACAATAAAATTAAAACAATTACAGATTCTTTATCGAACCAAAATAATATAAATATAGTTAGAAATTCAAATTTTAAACCAATAGTATCAATTTCTTATCATGGAAAGTTATCTTTTGAAATTAAAAGAATTTAAAATGATTTTAATATTACAGCAAATTTTAGAATTGACTCTAAACTTGATAAATTCATAAAATTATGAAAAGATTCGTTAGATGAGTTGCAACTCACTGATGTAGTATATAAAATTCAATGTTTGAATTGTGAAAAATGTTATGTGGGTCAAACTAGTAGATTACTTGCTACAAGAATAAAAGAACAAGAAACAGGACATTTGATAGATTGGGATAATGTTATAGTTTCACATCATGAGCCTAATGAATTTAAAAGATTAATAGCAGAAATGTTTTTTATAATGAAAAACAACAATAATTGTTTGAATATAATTTTTAGATCCTAATAATTATAGTCCAATATATAATATAATTTTGGATTCTCTAATTTAAAAAATTTAATTTTTTTTCCAAAATTGTAAATTGATGAATTTTTCAATTAATCAGTATTAGTAATATTTAAAATTTTAAAACAATGTATAAGCTGTTAATAATGTTTAATTGTACAACCTTTTCAATTTTAATATAGTAATTAGATTTATATAGAAACTATAGTACCTTACGATATAAATTGATGATACGTTATTGCCAATTCTGTCTTTGTTAAGATTTCTCTTCCTCTCTTTATCAATATTCTCTTCGCAAAAATGGAGCAGAAAAGTCGTGAAGTCTCTGACTTCACGACTAAATTAACTAAATTATTAATTTGTTTGATAGTATAAATTTGAAGTATTGAAAAAATTTTGGAGTTTCTTAAGGAAGTTAACAAAATGTCAAGAAAAAAGATGAGGCTCTTTAAGTGATGAAGATGAGGAAGGAGAGTCTTAAATGATAACTAAGATGTTTGACGAACTTTGGCATTTAACTGGAATTTCATGTCCTGATGAGGAAAACGACCGTTTTCAAAACGTTGACAGCGAATAAAGGTTTTTAACAACTAATCTACTTTCTTTGGTCTGAAGTATGTCAATTTACCATCTATATATATATTATTTTCATAGAAATAAACAAATAATTCTCTTTAGATTTTTTTTGCAACCACGGGCGGTGATCAATGATAGTTTCAAGTTCGAGAATTTATTTGATATTTGTTGACCTTGCTTTCCGAGCTTAGGAACTCGAAAAGGAATTGATGTCCCCTCATAGGACCTTTTATAGGATTTGGGAGGGTTTCGAGCAGATTTTTCAGGATTTTTGGAGTCTTTCTTATTATTTGGGAATCTAATTTAACCAATTCAATCGGGTTCCTGGTTCGAGTTCGAGATGGCAGCATCTTTCGACAAGGCACCATTCCTGGGCATCATTGAGGATGTAACCAGGTATCGGGAACTTAAAAGGATTATCATCGATATGGGTTATAGTCAAATTACAGAGGCATTGGACTTCTTGTCATTGGATTGCGAAGGCACCCGTAGGGAGAGATGTTCGCGTTTAAGGAGGGCTGTGGGTCTTCTTAAGGGTTGGTCACCACGCGAATCGAATGTGACCTCGGTGACCTCACTAGGTACGGATACCGAGTTGGAGTCGGTTGAACAGAATATTTGTCCAACACACCCACAACTGCATACTCTACCAACTCCTGCTTTTACAGAGACGAACCCCCTCGAAGTTTATGATTCTGCGGTACCAATCACAGTTTCAGCAGAAACTAGTGTGATCACGGTCACCATTACTACCTCCGCTGATACCGCAACCTATGGTGGGAGGGGAGCAATCTCCAAAACAATCACAACGTCCGTGTCCATGGGGGCTATTTCAACCTCCAGAACTAAGCCATCCCTCTATAAACCGACCGGGTCAGCATATAATTTTGGCCTGTCATTCAATTACGCAACTTCCGGAAATCGACATTTAGGCCCGGATTTTCCGATTTTCGACAGGGCCCTTCGGATCTGAAGGACGCATCGCGCCTTCGCCCACGGATCTCCCTCGGGCCGACGATCACCATTCCGAGTGCTATTCCTTTGACAAAAAGAAAAAACCTTGGCAAGGCTAGGGCACCGGCGGACTCAGATACAGATTATGAGAACCCCAACTCATATGGAAATGTAGGTAGACTCTCGAACCCAGAATGAGCTCGGTCATCGCGGGGGGTAGGCCCTTTGAGAGAACTCGTGGAAAATATGTAGCGGAAGAATCTGACTCAGTGCTGGGCCACAGTAGGCCTGCGAAGCCTGGGTTTGGCCACACGGGTGGCAGCCGAACCCGGAACGTTACCGAGAGGTATGAGAGCATGAATAGCAGTTTCCGGAATAGGGATAGTAATAGGGATTTAGGGAAAATAGTCCTTAAGTGGGAATTGACATTCGACAGAAGTACCCACCTGGGTGCTGATACCTTCCTAACTCGTATCGAGGATCGGCGTCGACTCACACAGGTGACGGATGAGGAGTTGTTGTTCTCGATGCCGGTCCTTCTCGACGGCTTAGCCTTGAAGTGGTTCCACATTCACGAAAGGGAGTTCTTGAGCTAGCCTTACTTTGAGAGTGAATTTCAAGCCCATTTCGGCGATGACGACTACGATAGACGAGTTCGGGAACAGATCCAGTGCCGCACCAAGGAAAGGAGGAGAACATCGATGAGCACCTCACCAAAATGCAGAGTCTCATCGATCTTCTTAGCGATGAGATCCCTATGGTCGAGCAGCTGAATTGGGCTCATCGAGGTCTAAAGCCAAAATATCATCAGGTGATTAGACGTTCCGACTTTCGCTCTTTTCGGGAATTTTCACAGCTGGGACGATGTGGGAAAAGCAATGAAATGTTTATATGAAGGACTCTACCCCCCCCCCCCCCGAGAGCTCATCCCTCCCGGAGTTCTCTTACCGACCTCGAGCCGCACCCAAGGAACCCAAGAAGACTTCAACTTCGACCATCACGGAGGAGTGCACGGCGGCACTTCAGACCGATGAAGCCAAGGGAACTCTCAACTTTGAGCCTCTATTTCCTAAAAACGATAAGGCTAAGGCTCAATCAAGGGCCACTAAAGGGGGCAGGAGAAGCCTAAAGATAATAAGGAAAGAGTAAAGGCGAACGACAAGGTTAGCGATTCCGAAACCAAAGAGGTTGTTTGTCACCGCTGTAAACAGCCTGGTCACTACCAGATAGGATGCGCACAGGCTCGTAAGCTCCAGTGTTATAAATGCAAAAAGGACGGATTTATGGTTAAGACATGTCCTGCTTGTTCAGGAAACGACGCAGGGAAGCAGTAAGGTTGGTCGTAGCTGTTTCCTCTGTAGAAGAGACCGTCAGGGAAATTAAAGATTCTGCAACCAACCTAGACATTAACCGACCAGTCTCCGTTTAAGCTATCAACGATTTTTACAATTATCAAGGGGTGGGTATGCCGCCTAGCGACAGTAACTTCCCTGTAGGGCAGGGGGAGGATCGTACCGATGGATGTAGTAGCTCTAAAGAGGAGCCTGTCACACTGACGGTTGAAGCTTTTGTACACCGTGCAAATGACTCCGATGTGATTCCGACGGTAGATATTTTAATGTTTAGTCAGGGTGGTATGAGCCCTGCCGCACATGATATTGAGATAATGGGCGAGACTAAAACAAGCGAACCGGAACTCATTAGCGGAATTGTGCGCACGGAGGATGTCAGGGGCAGAGTGCATCTAGGGGTAAAGATCGGCTCAATCCTGGTGGACGCTCTGTTTGATCCAAGTTCTACCAGGACATTTATTCGTAAAGATATCGCGAATGAGATTTTAAAAGGACTCGGTAAAGAATTAGATCGTTAGCTCAAGTCTGTTATGATTCTGGCAAACGGTTCCAGAGACGGCGTAGAAGGCAGGGTCGAGCTCCCGCTATCAATAGAAGGTGTGACTCTAGTATGCGATGTTAGGGTTGCCAACAACCTGGATACCGAATTCGTTTTGGGGCTTGATGCTCAGGGAAAATTTTATTTGTATTTCGGCTCTCGTTCCAAGACGCTTTGGATGGCTGATGGTGAGGGCGAACAGCATTCACTAACCACATTGTTAGTGGAAGAGGAGGGTTGCCACGGAATAGTGGAGCTCAATGGTGATGAAAGGGAGGAGCTGAAAAGATTTTTGGACAAGAAGATCCTTCCCATAAGTCAGATAGATCGAACGCTCCGTGCCGCTTACCAGGTTAAACATCACATAGATGTTCAGGGTCATCCACCCATCAAAGAACGTTACCGAGTTGTCTCTCCCAAAGTCAAAGAAGACATGTATAACGAATTAGATCGATTTTTGGCGGAGGGTATTGTGAAAGGCTCTCATAGTGAGTGGTCAGCACCGGTTGTTATGGCGAGTAAGTCTAACGGAGGCTTTAGAATGTGTTTAAATTATCGCAAACTCAACGCTGTTTCTAAAAAGGATGCTTACCCGCTGCCTAATATGCTCGATATTCTTAGTCCGCTGCGTTCCGCAAAGTACATCTCCAAGATAGACCTTAGTATGGCCTTCAATCAGATCCCACTCGATGAGGCTTGCCAGAAATATACAGCATTTACCGTTCCTGGTAGAGGGTTGTTCCAATTCGTCAGGATGCCCTTTGGGCTGACGGGGACACCCGCGACCTTCCAGAGACTCATCGACCGGGTAATCACACCTGAGATGAGGCTCAACGCGTTTTGTTACTTGGACGATGTGATTATCGTGACGAAAACTTTCCAGGAACATCTTTCCTGGCTGTCAAGGATCCTGGAGAGGCTTGAGGAAGCGGGTCTTACCATTAATCCCGAAAAAGCGAGTTTTGTTGCACTGAGTTGAAATATCTGGGTTTTATCGTTAATAGGGATGGACTTAAGCCAGATCCCGCGAAAATTGAACCAGTCTTGACTTACCCTGCGCCGCTCAACCTGAAACAGTTACGTGGGTTCATGGGCATGGCATCATGGTACAGAAGGTTCATTACTGAGTTCGCGCGAGTGGTTGAATCTCTCACAAGACTTTTTCGAAATATCGTTAGTTGGCATTGGGGAACAAAAAAAGTTGAGGCGTTCGAATTGTTGAAAACGGCTTTGACTTCTGCACCTGTTTTGACTTATCCATCATTTCACGACGTAATTGAGTTTCCATCCAACCTCCAGACCGATGCAAGTGCAACGGGTATTGGCGTAGTGATCACTCAGAAGCAATCGGGATTGGAGCGAGTAATTGCCTACGCTAGTAGGACACTCAATTCTGCCAAACGAAATTATAGAGTTACTGAGAGGGAATGCCTGGTAGTGGTTTCGAGTATCCGTAAGTTTCGTGAATATTTAGAGGGATTTCACTTTAAGGTGATTACTGATCACAGTAGCTTAAGGTTGCTTCACAATCTTCGTAATCCGACGGGTAGGTTGGCTAGGTGGTCTTTAGAGCTCTTAGAATATGATTTTAAGCTAATCCATAGGAAAGGTGCCCTACATCATGTCCCGGACGCCCTATCACGATTGTCAGAGGATCGGGAACTAGGGTTCTCCTCTGTCGAAATTGATGACCTTTTGGTACAAGAAATAAAAGATAATTGGTAGCAACGACGAGTAAAGGCCATGAACGATAGGCCTTGGATTTTTCCGGACTGGAAAACTGTTAATGACAGGCTATACAGGCCTAAACCAAACCCAGTTATTGGCGAAGTAGTCCCGGACCTGGATGCCTGGAAACTGGTGGTTCCCGAGGAGCTTAGAGATAGTGTTTTATTAGAGTCTCACTCGAAACCCCAATCAAGTCATCCGGGTATCGACAAAACATGCCAGAGAATAGAATCAAGGTACTATTGGCCCGGAGTCTATCAAGATGTCTCTAGGTTTGTTAGGCGTTGTGATGCCTGTCAAAGGTGCAAAGCGGAACAGGTTCGTCCGGCCGGCTTAATGGGACAACGCGTTGTCGAGCAGCCTTGGACTGTGGTTGCATCGGAAATCATGGGCCTTTTTCCACCCAGTAAGTATGGATACCGATACGTGTTGGTTTTCCAAGACCCATTCACCAAATAGATTGAGGTGGTTGCGATGAGGATAGCCAATGGCCCAACTATCCGCAAGAACTTCCAGGATTTAATAATATCAAGGTGGGGTACTCCCGAGGTTCTGAACACTGATAATGGTACCGAGTATTGCAATAGAGTAATGAAGCAAATGTGTGCAGAGCTAGAAATTATCCACACGACGAATACTGTCTATCACGCTCAAGCGAATCCCACAGAACGGGTTAATAGGGTCCTTAAAACTATGATAGTCGCGTTCCTCCATGATAATCACAAGGAATGGATTTGCACCTCCCAGAGTTCAGGTTCGCGTACAATACCAGAAACCGTGTGTCCTTAAAGGTATCTCCGGCTTTCCTTAATTTCGACCGACAACCAATACCGTATCGAGACCTTAGACGAAAATTAGAACGAGACAATGTCAGGACTTTTTCAAAACCTGAGGAGCGGTTAGAGAGGGTTAAAGGATTGAAACATCTCAGAGATAAGATAGTACCTCGATTGGATAGGGCTTACGAATTTCAGGCCAGAAATTATAATCAAAAGCGCAGGGATAGGTCTTTTCGGGTAGAAGATTTGGTCCTTAGGAGACAAAGAGTCTTGTCTAACAAAAAGGATAATGTCGCAGCTAAACTCTCGGAGAAATTCGTAGGCCCCTTTAAGATTAGTAGGAGAATCTCGCCTATAGTCTATCGCTTAGTCACGATCGGAGGGAAGTTCGCTGGCAAGGAGCATGTCCGATACTTAAAGCCATATTACAGTAATACAAACGATGAGCAGACTGGTAAGGAGTCGGGTGTGGTCTCAGACACGCCAGAATAAAACTTTTTTGGCTACTCGGAAGGTCGCGTCTGGGGATGGCTGGACACTGTGATGCCTGGCCTCGAAAGATTTTTTTTTTTTCAACTGCCGAGACGTCCTGAGACGACGACGGGCTAGACCCACCCTGGACCAGATAGAAAGTGGAAAGAGCCTTTAAAAAGAATTTTTCTGCACGCATTAGTTTGATTTCTCGGTCAATCAATTTGTAGATATTAAGTTTTGTTGGGTTTTTAACCAACCCTCGTTGTACGGAAAGCGAAAAAAAAATCATTTTTTGTTAGGCTATAAGCCTGATTCCTTTTGTGTCTCAAAATATCCAACTTGTAGAAGAATAGCATCTGTTTTTCTACCTCGAGATCTGTCACTGAACGCATTTTTTTATTGGGGGGTAGTGTCTCTAGGAAATAAGTTTTCCGGTTATTTCAAAACGAATGCTTTCAAATATTAAATCATCCGGGAAATCATCAGTGGCGTTATGACTGCCGTCAACCCGATTTCAACGCGGCACTCACCGGGACCCGAAGGTAAACCGATTTTTATTTTTTCAAATATTGGGGTTCCATCTGTCTGCGCTTACCTAGTTTTTTTTCTCGCATAACCTATCCTTTCCGCAATTACTCTCATGGTGATGGTTTTGTTTTCTTGTTTTGTTGGTCGGTTGACCCCCTTACTGCTCATTTTCACATATTATGCCGATTTTGTTTTCTTAAAAGCAGAGAGCTCTGAGGCTGGTGGGATTCGGTTTTGGGGGCGGAAACTATCGCCTTGATTTTCTCGTTGTCATTTGTCGCATGTTCCTTGTCACGACATAGAAACCGGTAGTCCCTGGCTAAGGTGGGGGGGGGGGGTGTTTCGACGCAGCATATTTTGATTTACCGATCTCGTGGCCGCGTCACCAAACATGAATCACAGGCTCCGGTGGTTTCAGTTTTATCTTTGAGAGTAAATTAATTTCGAGGGCATAGCCGCACCTAAATCTCAGAGCACTCACGAAATTTTAATATATAAAAAAAGATTAATTCCTTCGGTTCTTCGGTTTTCGAGGTAACTTGGGTTTTGTAAATCTGGGCTTGTCACTGACCAGTGGACATGATAGCGAACGACGAGGAAGGAGGGAAGGATGAGGGAGAGAGAGAGAGAGGGACTGAGAGCGAAGCGCTCTACAAGCTGAATCTGCCCAGGATTTGTACCTTTAGAACTCCAGCTTCGTCACGGGGGAAAGCCACCAATCCTCGACTTCCCAGTGCTGATACTTTTCGCGGGTGTGCTCTAAACCTCACCAGCTGACGGAAACCGGGATACATAGCTTACCGACCTCTCCACCTGGATTTCTCGCCAGTGGAAAAATAGGGCTTAAATCATCTCAAGAAAATCTATTACAATGGTTACTCATGTAATTTGCTACTTATAATTTGGGTTCATGGACCGAATCATCGCACCCTTTGTATTGTGAATTGGGCCCGGGTATCTTATTGGTTGTGCCGCACGTCTACGTTGTTACTGCGCTTCAATTGGCTGATAGCGGAAAGACTCTCTCACATGCTCCCGAGCGAATTATCGATTGACACTCTCTCTTAGAAATTCGAGCCAGGCGAACGTGCCTTTTGGAGGCTCATTGTTGTTTGATATAATTTGATATAATTTGATTTGCACCTGGAAATTATACGCTTGTTAGGAATGGTCAAGGTATGTTTTCTTATGTTCTGACAAATTCTTTCGGGATCAAGCTCATAATTACCGACTTTTAGACCTTTCGAGATGCGAGTTCACCTCGACCGAGTTTCGCCACGTTTCTTTGCTGTATAAGATTTGTTTTTGCTCCTCTTTATTTTCGTGATGCTCTCTTTCTTTTTTTTTCTTTTTGCTTCGATGAACATTAGAGTTCCGGCACCTTGCCTATAAAATCATTAGAGTCATTGATTTAATTTTCTTGTATTACTTGATCTTAAAGTCACGGGTATGGCATGGGTCGAATATGGCCGCCAAACCACGTGCTAACCGCTTGATTAATTTTTTAAAAATGACAATGGTGCGTAACGCTATGCTCTTAATTTAAAATCACGATTCTGTTACTAAATCAAAAACCCAATTGTTAAAAAATTATCTCTTCACGTCCTTTATTGCATACATTTTTAAATCTTGTTAAACATCAAATTGTTCTCAACCGACTCATTGCTGCATGCGAACCCTTCCCCTTATTTACTCTTTCAGAACTTTGAGCTAAGCCGAAAATCTTCGCGAATTGCGTTTCCTCTCAAAACTTCATCCTCGTTCTATAAGCATTAAAAATTATTATCATCAACAAGAATTTCGAAGGTCACTGCTTAGTAGGTTTTTTTTATTGATAGTGACTGGCGCATTATAAATATAAACTTCGGAATTCTCGATTTTCGTTGACTGCATGGCCGTTTGTGAGAACCGCAGTCATAAGACACATTAATTATTTATCGAAAAATGACATGTGCATAATTTCGTCCTACGACTTGATTATTAGGCACTCTCACCATTAATTCAGTTACAATCTATTATTTTTTTTAACGAACTATTATTTGAATACACTTGTTATGTTTATTATCGATAGTAACATGATGAATATTGACCAAACAAGAACCCATGGCCTTGCCTTTTCGACCTTCGTTCGATAGGGAAGAAAAGGTATAGGTAATCGGGACCTTTTACCCTGCTCTCTCACCTTTGAACGAAAGGGGCGGGGAGAGCAGGCAAAGGGGCAGTCGAAAAATTTTTACTTCACTTGTAACTCGAACATTGAACAGTGTAGACGAATTTAGTAGTAAATAGAGAAGAACATTGGTAATAGACGAGTTGACTCATTATTAACAAAGAATAAGTGCCCAACAATGAAGTTAATTATAAGTGCTACAATACCAAGGAATACATGGAATTCACGGAATTCATAGAATTCACGAAATTCGTGGAATTCATGAAATTCATGAAAATCATGCAATTCATAGAATTCACGGAATTCATGAAATTCTTGAAAATCACGCAATTCATGGAATTCAGGGAATTCACGGAACTCACGAAGTTAACAGAATTCAAGGATTTCGCGGAATTCGTGGAATTCGCCAAATTCGTAGAAATTGCGAAAATCGTGGAATTCACGACACTAACGGAAATCTTGGAATTAACGGAATTCATGGAAATCAAAGAATTCATGGAATCCAAGGAATTACTAGAATTCACGGAATTCATGGATTCACGGAATTTACGTAATTCATGGAATTCACGGAACACATGGAATTCACAGGATTCACGGAGTTAACGAAATTCACAGAATTTATGAAATATTTGAAATTCGTTATATTCAAACAATTCTTATATATATATATATATAAAAAATAAAGTTAAACAACCACCGCAGGGTACCACTAAGAGCAACTGCCATCTAAAAAAAAAAAAAGATGTCAATAGCCCCCAGTGGAACCGCGGTAAAATACACCTATGGCCACGTCTCACATCCGTGAGATGGGTGGTCACAGGGCACGACGAAATCACAACGACAGGCCGGCGAAACCCTCGTGTGTCTTGAGGACACGAAGCGACCCAAGGATGACAGCTTTCTGCATCCATCTCGCAAGTGCCTTGGCATATTTTTGGCACGCGGGTATGGCTTTGAGGTTACGAACCAGTGATAGTTTAGCACCTCCGAGAGCACCTATCACAAGGACAATTACTCGTACCGAATATTTTGGGTACAGTCGTTGCAGCTCTCTTTTAAGGTCTTGATACCTCTCCTCTTTTTCTTTCTCCTTTGCAGTGATATTGTATTCGGACGGAGCCGAGAATTCGATCACGAATATAGTTCGTTTCTCGAAGTCTTGGAGAACAATGTCAGGCCTCGAGTGCGCAACGGAGACTGCTGCCCGAAAATCATAGTTCCAGAAAATCTGGCACTTCTCGTTTCGGACAATTGACTCTATATCCCTTGGAGCGTTCGGCAGGGCAGGGTCGCGACCAACACCGTAAGAGCGACAAAGGTGGTAATAAAGTACTCTTAGGGCCGCATTATGTCTATAGATATACGTTGTTCCTGCGTGGGTCGGACACCCCGATAGTATATGTTCTAGGTACTCAGCGTGTGCATGACACGCTCTGCACCTATCACTGGGAACTTCTTGACATAAAATGCGG
>CAKNXH010063354.1:0-12755 GCA_932178445.1 Andricus quercusramuli
TCAGCTTTGACGAATTTGACAATAATTCTTGGTTGATTTGAGAAGATGATGCAATGTTACAGAAGCAAGTTGCTCATCACCATGAATGAATATAATAATTTTCTATTCATTGAAAAATATTTACAAACCGTATTCACATTCAGTTCCAGAATTTTGTTTTTAATGAAAGAAATTATTTTCTTTTATTTGTGAACAAGCAAATGTTTGTTACATTAACGAAAAAATTTTCTGAGTGTGACAATAAAATTTATACGTCACTCTGACCTTTAATAAGATGGTACATCCGACCTTGAATCATGTTTTAATTTCACGACCCTAACTACGACCAGATTTACAGTTGGATTTAGGCTCTGCTTTACAATCTGGTGTATGGTCGGATTTAGGATCGGATATTTTTAATGGGGTTTCACGTAATAATCATTAGTTGTTTTCGCTAATTTATAATCAAATACTACAAATTCAATTCGAAGAATCTTTTATCAATTGGTAATAATTAGTATCAATAAGTCCTTTTTTATGTTTCAATTAGTATTAGGAGTATCCGTCAGATTCAGTTGACCAATTTCTACGTCAATTAGTAGCATTAGTAGCGGAAATTCGATATTCTTTATTTCAAAGAGCTTTACTATTAGTATTATATTAGATTTAGTATTTAGCTTCGAAAATCAACGAATGATCGGAAAATATAATTTTTAAGAATCCACAACTTTTTTTTGATAAACGAAAATGGTTAAGAAAACAAAATTTACCAACCATGCTTGGTAACATTCTTCGATTGGAATTTGATTCTCTGAATCATTCATTCTGCAGTACAATGCACGGAAAAATAATTAAAATTGAATCAAGAAAATATTATTACGAATACGGACGATACAACATTTTCTCAATCTGAGAATATATTTTTTGTCTGAAGTATTTGTACCAATATTTTCTTGATTCAATGCAAATTTTTTTCCATGTGAGGGAATATGCTTAATTTGGAAAAAAAATGATTCAGTTGCTATAGAAGCAACACAATATTTTGTTTGCTTCAACAATAATCGATATTTTCTTTTTTAAAATAAACTGTGGAGTTTTTGTAGAGAAATAATAGCCTTTATATATTAATAATAATTTAACTTTAAATAGTTTCAATAATACGCAAGGCATTGTGCTAAATGATATAAGAAAATATTTGAGTTTTATTTAAAAAAATTCTTATTGAATTTAAAAAGTCGAAGAAACTATTTTCACAAGCAAATGTTTTTATCGCAATATTAAATGCTTATTGCGTATAATTTCATACCGATAAGACACAGAGACCACAACATTATTAAAACTGTTTTTATAAAATAAATGTATTTTTGCAAAGATTTTATATCAATTTAAAATCATTAATAAGAGATAATTTGTTATCTAAAATTTTTATTTTTGACTGTTTATGCAAAATGAATTGAGAACTTTTTTTCAACAATTTAAAACAAAATATCTTGAAATAATTTAATGAGTGATAATATTCTAGTTAAATTTATTAATAATAACTGCAAATAGTTAATAATAACAATTTAGTTTGTAAGAGGAATTTATCTGTGAATTTTAGGTTTTAAGACCCAGGATTTCTGATTTAATCTTCTCTTCAAGTTGTGAGAAAATAAATATTTTTTATTGGAAATTGAATAATCGAAAATAATTATTATAACACAAAACTATAATTTTCAACAATCCAAAAATTATTGTAAATAAATTTAAAATCTTCTAGGAAACAAAACTTATCGACCATGGTTTGCATACATCATTTTCAAATTTATATTCTGTCTGAAATCAGAGTGTACTTTGAAAAAATTTAATTTGTCATTCCGATTGCAATCATAAATTTTTTTAAGCAATATTGTATATTCTATCTTGAAATTGTAAAATATTTATAAAAATTGTTTCATTTTTTTTCTTTTTCTCTTGTAAAAAACATTTTACAACAGTTATCTTTTTTTTAAGGCTAAAGGTTTTAAAAATAAATTTTGTGCAATCAGCATAACATAATTTAACCAAACTGTCGTGGTGATTATTATAATGGTAAGCATTTTTACTCGGCTACTCACGTAGAAAAACAAATTTTTTCCTGCATAGACAATGAATTATTTATAATACTTTTAAAAAAATACAAAGAAGTGTAGATTTTAGGATATACTTACTGAAAATCAATAAAAATTTACGAAAATCAGAAAATTTGAAGATACTTGTTTGTTTCTTGAGAACAATATTTTTTTAGAACTGCAAGATCCTAGAATAAAAATTTTGTATTGTCAAGTTAAAATGGATGAGGTTCTTTTTCTTAAATCAAAATACAATACAATCGTGCATATTCATTTCATACATCAATTTTCATCAAAATAAACCAACTCTTTAGTGAAGAATCTATTAAATTAACTATATTTCATATTTTTTGAATAAATAAATATTTTATAAAATTTTGCTTGAATATTCAACCTTACAGGAAATTTTTTTATCGCACTTGGCATATGACATTCATTTTTATCAAAGGTAATAATATTAAACGCACATGGGCATGAGTTATCTGTTTACGTAAAGGTTAACAAAAATTGTCGTCATTCTCTATAATCTTTTAATTTGTTTGTTATATAAAATACAGGAAATATAATTGCGTTATTACTCAAGCTTGTAAAACTATACATGTTTTGAGTCACTATTAATTTCAATATATTTTCGTTTACCATATGGTGTTAATTCAATTGCCAGAATCTTCATAAACATTCTGTATCATCATTGTGATTTAGGTCTATTGTCTCTAGAATTCAATTTAGCATTTAATGTAGCATTTAATTTTTAATTTATTTATCACAGTCGGAAGTCGTGCAGAAAATGTAGGAAAAAATAAGAAGAAAAATAGAAGAAAACTTTCATTCAAATTGAAAAATATGTTTTCTTGATTTAAAATACAAATTTTATATCAGAAAAAGACGTGCTTGAACCGAACAAACTTTTTCTGAGCACACTAACACCACGACTTTGAATTAAAACACATTTTTTTAAATCTATAAAATGAAATACAAATATCTTTATAAGTTTAATTTAGAATGATCAACTCAAAAATAATGGTAACTTGAATCACTATCTTTTTACTTATGCAGTATCTAAAAATATTTTTTTCTGCCAGGCCTAATCTTCAATGATGAAAATTGAATAATGAAAGATGTAAAATAATTAAATTTCTACTAATATATTCATAAATTTTTTTCAATACTTGCATCTTTCTTCTTATATAACTAATAAATGAGAATAAGGAGAAGAATGTTCAATTCGATATCTTTATTCATGTGATAAGTGTAAATCAAGAATCCTGTTTGGATGATACATACATTATTCAATCAAGGCATTAAACCAAAAGTGTCCTTATACAATAGGCTTGTACATAAAATATATATTTCTTAATCTGGAAAAAATGGTCTAATTTCGAAAAATCGGAAACATTACAAAAGGACCTTTACAAATCAGTCGCTAACTTTCTTCTATGGTGTTTTCAACGGCGTACATTCGCCTTTCAAAGGTGTAATAGAGTCCAATCTGCAAGGCAGTGATGTTCCATACATATTTTTCAGATAACTTTCAAGTAGCTGCAGGAATACTTGCGTAAGTGGTGAAAGTGCTTTTAATAATTCTCCTACAATTCCTAACGTCTTTGGGTCCTTAACTCCTGGGGGTACTTCTATAGGACTAGCCACAACATTGCTTTCATCATTTCCAGCACCTTGAGACGGTGACATACCTTCAGACGGTGACATACCTTCAAAAAAAGAAAGCACAATTTTTAAAAAGTGGCAACAATTTTTTGAAATAATTTTTGTACTGTTGTTATGTTTGATGCACTCGCTATGTGATCTACCTTGATTGACTTCTAATGATGATATGTAAATGACAACTGGATAAGGATCATTTGATGTTAGCACCTCGATATGTTATCTCAAATTTTGTTTTAATATTCTCCTTATTCAGTTGTCATCATGTCTTCAAATGGATTTCCTTTGATTTGAATTTTGTTTACATTCAGTTAAATTGGCAGAGATCTGAAAACAAGGAATATTTACCCTGAGAGAAGACGGCAACTGCAAGAGAAAACAACAGGAGGATCCTGCAGACGAATTGCTGTGACATTTTTACGAGACCTGCGAAGTGACCCTGACAACAAATGAACTCAAGTGTACGAGCTACAGATATAATGGGAGCTTTTGTTGTTAGACTATTCTTATATATAAGCCGTGACGCTCGACTTGGACTTTCGTTCGCTTATCAGTCGTTTTATATACTGGCATGAGTTCTATACACGTTTCTGCAAATTACGTAAAGAAGGAATTTTTTAACGAAGAAAAGCGCAAGCGCAGCTTTTTCTAGTTAGGAACTTACATGTGTCGCAAGTATGGCATTTTCTCACCTTACTATGAAGATTAGGCGGGAGTGGGTCATTGCTCGATGATATTCAATCTGAAGAAGGAACTGGAGGCATAGAAGAGATACAGTTATTCTCTATAGAGTAATAAGATGGTTCAAAAAACATGAATTTTCACAAAAATTCGCACCTTGATATTTTCTTTCTGAAGGCTGAAAAAAGATAACTTGTTTCCTCTTGGTTTCCTCTATGATTCGAGATGATAACTTGTAATAATCTTATCCTATAACCAACAATATGGAAATACACAAAATAACATTTTTTCATCGAATTTACCAATACAGCCGTATTGCACTTGTAAATCTGCATGATTTTTGTCTCCAGCAGTTCTCCCTAAAATCAATATTTTAAAAGTTATTGTTTGTTTAAAGTGTACTTATTGTATATTATATGTTTAGGTAACATTGAACAATAAGAGTATGTGAAGCACAATATGTTTTGTATTGTTGAATGTTATATTTTCAATTTTTTCATAACATACCTTCTCTGAGGTATCGAGAAAACCTCCTGCAGCAGGAAAAAGTTCTGAAGCAGCACTTACGGCATTTTATTTAGTGTAAATCTGAGCCAAAATGGTTTATCTTTCCTGCTTCTTCAAATTGGTTTTCAATCAAATGAAGTGTCCAATGGTTTGTCGTTTGAATGAATTCTCCGAATATTAGTAACAATTTGTATTCATTAAGTAGGAAGGAAAAGATAACACTGTTATATCTAGATAACATTCGTATATCTTGATAACTTTATAACTTGATTGTGATAACTTGACTCCTTTATTAGTCCTGCATCTCATTTTTTATATCACAGTCTAAAATTGAAAACTTTATTCTTAAAAGAAGATGTTGGAAAATAGATAACGATCAAATCTTTTCAAGAAGAATAAGAGATAATAAAGTCATTAATGTGCATTAAGGATTGTGCTTCCAGGTGCAAGAAGAAAAGCTATTTCAAAATGGTTTAAAATTGATTCAAAAAGTGTGGAAGCTAACCTCTGAATCCTCATGAGAGGCATGTTATAAACAACAATTGGAAATTTAACATTGAAAAATATAAAACTTATTGTGTTTTACATGTTTTTATTGTTTAATGTTAAAATAATAATTCAGAAGAAAAGATGTTTTGAAACCAAATCATCGTCTTCTTATGTGTTTTGTTTTGAAACACAAAAATATTTTTTTTACACAAGAAGAATTATTTAGCTCTGGATGATTGGATGAAGTTTGTCGCAAGCGAATATTGTCTGCTGTAAACAGATTTTTTTTTGACACAAATAAAAATCTGCTTAACCCTAAAAAGAGGAAATTCTGTTTGTTTCAAAAGACATCGTTTTGGCACAAAAGGACAATTTTTTAAGTGAATAGATAGCATATATTGATTACTATGGTGGACCAAAGATGCGTTGTAATCTTCTTTCGATTTTTTCATCCATATTGCCCGGAAATTTGTTCGAATTAGAAAAAAAATAAACCTATTTTTTTACAAAAAAAATATATTTAGAGGTTCCGCAACCCCCACGAAGTATAACACGAATTTCCCATAAGAAAAAAAGATATTTTTGTAAATTTTATTTAGAATCGTCAATATTAGCTAAATCGAGTTGAAATTCGACATTTCTCTTAACGAATAGCCATAAGATACGAATAAAATATTTCCCCCATAATTCTGTTTTATAGGGTCCCAAAAAACCCCATAAGTGAAAAAATGGTTTTTGCGAGTTTTTGGCACTAATCATGACTTTTTGCAGTTTTTAAAATAAAAATAGTTTCTAGTACATAAAGTGATACTTTATACTAATAAGTAGATGTTTACGTAAATTGTTTAAATAATTTCTTATTGTTTTTAGTTATTTTCTCTTAGAATAGAGATACAAAGTCACGGTTTTTTTCAAAAATTGTCCACTTCTTATCCAACTTTGAATCAGAGTAAGGTAATATACATTTATTTTAACATACATAATTGTTTAAACAATTCATTATTATTGTTAATTATATCATTTTTGAATAATGCTAGGAATTGCGGTTTTTCTGAAATTTTTAACTTTCTGTTCACTTCTCACTTGGAGTGAGTTAATATTCAATTTTATACGGCAAAAATATCTGTTTAAAGAAATCAATAATGTTTATATATATCTTCTTCTATAATACTAGATAATTGCTTTTTTTCTGAATTTTCTAACTTTTTGACCAATTTTCAATTAGAGTGAAGTAATCATTGATTCAAGTTAAGAGGAATAATTTTTCAAACGATTTATTATTATTGATAATAATATTCTTTTCGCTAAATGGTAGAAGGTCGTGCTTTTTTTGAAATTTCCAAATTTGGATGACCGAAGTGTTTCTTACATTAGTTTTCTTTACTAAATACTCTAAATATCGCAGTATCTATAATTAAATATATATTTTTATATATCACATTTTAATTTTATTTCAATGATAGAATTTCACTTTTGAAATTGCATACATCCTCCTTAGAAATATTATTATTTTTGAAATCTTTTCAGTAGTCGTCTGAACATAGTATTGACTTCTTCTACTTATTCCCGCTGATCTTCACTCCAGCATGATGCACTCTTGGTCTAATCTTAATCATCATGTGTATAATTTTTTTTCTGATTTAAGCCATAATTTTAATTTCAGATTTAATAATTTAGGCAAAATTATTTACAATTCTTATAAAAAAAAAGAGTTATAGATTCGAAAGAATTGCAGTTTCTCTCCTGCCTCTGATTGTTATCATATAAATAATTCGTGATAATTTTTCAATTAATATGAAAATGGTGTTCAATTGAAAAAATTTTGAATCTTTAAATAAAAAAAGAGAACAGAAAATATTAACTGATTTCAAATTTTTTTCACTTCTTTCCGTTGCGCTACTTTATGAGAATACAGAATACATATAAAATATTCATTTCCTATTCATTACAGAAATTAATACTATAATTACAATAATCCAAATCTAGTGAAATCATCAATGTTTAAAATCAATGAAAATTATGTAAAAAAAAATCAAAAGTCCATGGTTGAAAAATTATCCCGTTTAAACTTATAAATCAAGAATTTTTTATTCTATTTAATAAAATAATAATGAGATGACCGAAAATTCTCAAAAAGTTATAATTCCCGACACTAAATATTGTAGAGCTTCTTTATGAGTTGGCACTGGCTTACTATCATAACACTCGGCATCAGAGTGTTCTTTTTGCTGCAAAGTTGATTGTAAAATATCATTAGATGTAGTAGGTATTCCTTCATGAAGAATGAAATCAGCATCGATGTTTATAATCTCATCAACTGACAGCACGTCATTTTGAATTTCAGGTGGAAAAGAATTTATCACCTCAGCTAAGCCTACATCTTCGTCTTCATCGATTTCCCCTGTTCATTCTTTAAAACCTGAGCGTTGAAAGCATTTGCTTATTGTTCCTGGTGAAATTTCCTGCCAGGCAATATTCACCCACTAAACTGCATGCAAGACTGAAATTGACTTGAGAAACTGAGATCGTGTATCACAGTCTTCAGCCACGGTGATAAGATGTTGTAGCATTTTTTTACGGTAACGAGCTTGAACAGCTCGTATTACTTGATCCAGCGGTTGAACTTTCGATGTTAGATTAGGTGGAAGGAATTCCACTGTTACACGGCTTAATATTTGTGTACACATGTGACTAGTGGTATTATCAACAAGTAACAGGATTTTCCGTTTCGATTTTTCCATTTGTTGATTCAAATCGGTGAGCCACTCCTCAAATAAATTTCCAGTCATCCATGCCTTCTTATTGGAACGCCAAGTAACGGGAAGATTTTTTGGATCGACTCCATTTGCCTTGAATACACGAGGACGTTCAGCATTTCCGATAACCAATGGCTTCAATTTTTCTTCAGTAGAACTGCAGCAGGCATGTACAGTTAACATTTCCTTTGCAAGCTTTTCACCTGCGCATTTTTCTCCTTTGACCACCAAGCTTTTTATTGGCATTTGTCGATAAAGTAATGCTAATTCATCAGCGTTGAATTGATCTTCAGGAGCGTATTCCTTCAATAAATTTGGCAATTTTGATTTCCATTCTGCTGCTACTTCTAAATCCGCTGCTGCTGATTCGCCACGAAGAATCTAAAAATTAATGTTGTGTCGTCTTTTGAAAGATTCCAACCAACCGTTGCTGGCTTTAAATTTTTCTATACCAAGCTTTTCTGCTATTTATTTAGTTTTTGACTGGAGCATAGGTCCGCTGACTGGAATATCGATACAACGCCATTTACAGAAAAACTCAAGAACCAAGTTGTTGAGCTCTTCATTTTCAGTTTTACGTAATTTTCTTTTTCTTTCACTGCAGCAGTTTTCATTTCAAGTTCTTGGAATCTCGATCCTGTTTTTACCGATGTTCCCAACAGTTGACTTCGCTACAAAAAAAAGCTTCAGCGATTTACCTCTCAATATCACCTTTATTGAGTAACTCCAAAACTTCTTTCTTCATTTCAATTGTCAACTCAATAATCTTCTTCCGTTTTGTACCCAACATGCAGTCGTTGAGGTTTCTTTTTAATGAATGTTCCTATCGTCCTTAGAAGAACGGTATGTATCGAAGCGATTATAAATTAGAATGAAATATTTCTACGTTTAGTCGGTGATCAGAGGTCAAATGAATTGAATCTTCACAGTTCACTATTTTATGTTATCCCAAAATGACTTATCATTGGCCGACCATGAAGGAGTAGGGGGTGACTTACAGGTACTGGTCGTTTGAGTGGGGCTTCTGCTGGCTATGTACCTTACTAGCTTACTGAGTCAATGTGGAATAAGATAAAAGAGACTACTGGAGAGGTTGAAGTTATCTGATCTCTAATCTTCAAACGATATCTGTCAGAAAATTGTAACTTGCCGCTCTGCGTGAATTTCATTGGCCAACTTCGGCAGGCTGGAATATGTGAAAATCTTGCAAAAAGGCGGCCAAGATGCCAGATAGACAGGTGGCCAACTTATCGAAGAAGGATCCTATTAAAGTCAACGCAAGTTTTCCGGTTCAGTAAAAACCAGTCCAACTTAGACAGGTGGCCAGTCTCTGTAACACCCATTCTTTAAGTTCTCTACATTTTCTATCTAATTTCTCTTTCCATCACGAGTCGAAAATTCACCCAATCTCTATTTCCTTTCCCGATAGACTATCGTTCGAACTTGTTCCATCTAATGGTCTTGAATTTGTGTTATCATTTCTATGAATGTGTTTATAATTGACAGCGCCTTCACCTAGGTTCTTATGTTCACTCATACAGGGTGCGGCACATAAACTTGCTGATTTGTTTTTGGCGCCAAGCAGTGAGGAGTGGTCGGATAAGGGTGGGGAGGGTCTTATTTAGTGGAAGACGTCCTGAAGTTTCGTTCCGTTTACGGAATAACACTCTTCCCACCCTCATCCGACCACTACTCGCTGCTGGGCGCCAAAAACAAATCAGCAAGTTTTTGTGCCGCACTCTGTACTTTCCTCTGTTTCACTCTCTCCAGATCTGCTCGGCGAGCGCGGTAGTTTTTCCCTTGATCTAAAAGTTTCTCCCTCCAACCCTCCGCACACTGACCCTTTTTTATTTTGCACTTTAAAGTCCGTTAATTTTCTGTCGCCTTTATTAGTCTTCAAACAATTTCTTTTAACAGCGAGCCTTCCGGGTCCCCTTTTTGTAATGACGCTGTTCCAGTCAGCTGTTCTGTTTCTAGTCAAAATACCGCAATTTATGGATTTTCGCTCCTTGATCGCACGACACGTGTTCAGCGATCACCCATCCAACCGGAAGTCCTGTCTGGATATTTTATAATTCGGCAATTTTCTGTCGGGAATTTTCTACTTCGATAAGAATGTAAACTGGCGGAAATTTTATATTCCACGTATTTTATTATTCGGGAATTTCATTATTCGAGAATTTTATTATTAGTAAAGTTTCCAATTCAATAATGTTACAAACGTTTCGGAAATCTTATTATCCGAAAATTGTATTATTCGGGAATTTTGTAATTCGGGAATGTTATTATTCGGAGATTTCCCATTTTGGCAATTCTGCAATTCGATAATATTATAAACTGTTCGGGAATTTTATTATTCAAGAATTTTCCAATTCGATAATATTATAAGTTGTTGAGGAATTCTACTATCTGGGAATTTTCAATTTTAGGAATTTTCCAATTCAGTAATATTATAGACTGTTCAGGGATTTTATTATCCAAGAATTTCCTCTTTCGGGTATTTTCCAATTTGATAATATTATAAAATTTTTGGAAATTCTCTTATCCGTGAATTTCCCAATTCGCGAATTTTACGATTCGATAATATTATAAGCTGCTCGGGAATTTTTGTATTTGGGAATTTTCCAATTCGGGAATTTTGTTTTTCGGGAATTTTCCAATTCTATAATATTACAAATTGTTCGAGAACTTTAATATCCGGGAATTTTATAATTCGGGAATTTTATTACTTGAGAATTTAAAAATCGGGAATTTCATTTTTCGGGAATCTTTTATTCCGAAATTTTCCAATTCGATAGCATTATAAGCTACTCGGAAATTTTATCATCCGGGAATTTTATTAACCGGGAATTTTTCAAATCGGAAATTTCATCATTCGGGAATTTTCCAATTCGATAATATTATAAATTGTTTGAGAATTATACTATCTGGGAATTTTTCATTTGGGAAATTTTATTATTCGGGAATTTTCGAATTCAGTAATATTAAAGACTGTTCAGGAATTTTATTATCCAGGAATTGCCTAATTCCGGAATTTTCCAATTTTGTAATATTATAAACCGTTCGGGAATTTCATTATCTCGGAATTTTTCAATTCAGGTATTTTATTATTTGGGAAATTTATTATTCGTGATTTTTTTCAATTTAGTAATACTATAAACTGTTCGGTAATTTTATATTCCGGGAATCTAATTATTCGATGATTTTATTATTCGGGAAGTTTCCAATTCAATAACACTATAAACGGTTCGGAAATTTTGATAATCCGAAAATGTTGTCATTCGGGAATTTTATAATTGGGGAATGTTATTATTCGGGAATTTCATTATTCGGAAATTTTTCAATTCGATAAAATTATAAACTGTTCAGAAATTTTATTGTTAGGGAATTTTCCAATTCAGTAATGTTATAAACTATTTAGGAATTTTATTATACAGGAATTACCTGATTCGGGAATTTTCCAATTTAGTAATATTATAAATTGTTTGGAAATTTCATTATCTGGGAATTTTCTACTTCGGGAATTTTATTAACCGGGAATTTTTCAATTCGGGAATTCCATCATTCGGAAATTTAACAATTCGATAATATTATAAACTGTTCGGGAATTTTAATATCCAGGAATTTCCTAATTCGGGAATTTTGTTTTTCGGGAATTTTCCATTTCGATAATATTATGAACGGTTCGGGAATTTTAATATCCAGGAACTTCATAATTCGGGAATTTTATTATTCGGAAATTTTATAATTTGGGAATTTTATTATTCGGAAATTTTTCAATTCGATAAAATTGTAAGCTGTTCAAAAATTGTATTGTTTGGGAATTTTCCAATTCAGTAATATTATAAACTATTCAGGAATTTAATTATACAGGAATTTCCTAATTCGGGAATTTTCCAAATCGGTAATATTGTACATTTTTCGGAAATTTTATCATCTGAAAATTTTTCAAGGCGGGTATTTTACTATTTGGGAAATTTATTATTCGGGAATTTCAGCATTTGGGAATTTTCCATTTCGGTAATATTATAAATTGTTTGGAAATTCCATCATCTGGGAATTTTCCATTTCAGGAATTCTATTTTTCGGGAATTTTCCAATTTGGTAATATTATAGACTGCTCGAGAATTTTATTATCCGAGAATTTTCCAAGTCGGGAATTTTCCTATTCGATAATATTATAAGCTGTTATGGAATTTCAATATCCAGGAACTTTATAATTCGGGAATTTTATTATTCGGAAGTTTTTCAGTTTGATAAAATTACAAACTGTTCAAAAATTGTATTATCCGAGAATTTTCCAATTCGGAAATTTTATTATCGGAGAATTTTCCAATTCGGAAATTTTATTATCTGAGAATTTTCCAATTCGGAAATTTTATTATCCGGGAATTTTTCAATTTGGTAATATTATTTACTGTTCGGCAATTTTCCAATTTGGGAATTTCGTTACTCCTGACTATTTTAATTCGTGACTTTAATTATTCGGGAGTTTTCCAAAGCAATACTATCATAAACTGATCGGGAATTTTATTATCCGGGAATTTTCAAATTCAGGAATTTCATCATTTGGGAATTTTCCAATTCGGTA
>CAKNXH010063354.1:12765-22866 GCA_932178445.1 Andricus quercusramuli
GGATTTTTCAAATTCAATAAGATTATAAGCTGCTCGAGAATTTTATCATCCGGGAGTTTTCCAATTCGATAATATTATAAACTGTTCAGCAATGTTAATATCCGGGAACGTTATAATTCGGGGATTTCATTATTCGGGAATTTAATCATCCGGGAATTTTTCAATTCGGGAATTTCATTAGTGGGGAATTTTCCGATTTGGTAATATTATTCACTGTTCAGGAATTTTCGAATTCGGGAATTGCGTTACACGGGACTTTCATAATTCGGGAGTTTTATTATTCGGGAATTTTCCAAATCAATACTATCATAAACTGGTCGGGAATTTTATTATCCGTGAATTTTTCAATTCGCTATTATTATAAATTTTTTAGAAATACCATCATCTGGGAATTTCCCATTTCAGGAATTTTATTATTCGAGAATTTCATTTTTCGAGAATTTTCCAATTCCGTAATAATATAAACTGCTCGAGAAATTTATTATCCGGGAATTTTCCAAGTCAGGAATTTTCCAATTCGATAATATTATAAACTGTTCAGGAATTTTAATATCCGGAACTTTATAATTCGGGAATTTTATTATTCGGAAATTTTTCAATTCGATAACATTATAAACTGTTCGAAAATTTTATTATCCGAGAATTTTCCGATTCGGGGATTTTATTATGTGAGAATTTTCCGATTCGGGAATTTCGTTATTCGGGAGTTTTCCAATTTGGCAATATTATGAGCTGTTCGGAAAATTTCCAATTCGGGAATTTCGTTACTATGGACTTTTAAAATTCGGGAGTTTCATTATTCGGGAATGTTCCAAATCAATAATATCATAAACCTGTCCGGAATTTTATTATCCGGGAATTTTATCATTTGGGAATTTCCCAATTCGGGAATATTATAAATTGTTTGGGAGCTCTATTATTCGGGAATTTTCCAAGTCAGGAATTTCATTATTCAGGAATTTTCTCATTCGGGAATATTATAAATTTTTTGGGAACTCTATTATTCGGGAATTTTCCATTTCAGGAATTTCATTATTCGGGAATTTTCCAATTTGGTAATATTATGTACTGATCGGGAATATTCCAATTCGGGAACTTCGTTACTCGGGACTTATAATTCGGGAGTTTCATTATTCGTGAATTTTCCAAATCAATACTATCATAAACTGATCCGGAATTTTATTATCCGGGAATTTCCCAATTCAGGAATTTCATCATTTGGAAAATTTCCAATGCGGTAATATTATAAATTGTTTGGAAATTCCATCATCCGGGAATTTTCCATTTCAGGAATTTTGTTATTCGGGAATTTCATTTTCGGAAATTTTCCAATTCGGTAATATTATAAACTGCTCGGGAATTTTATTATCCGGGAATTTTCCAAGTCGCGAATTTTCCAATTCGATGATATTATAAATTGTTCAGGAATTTTATTATCCGGGAACTTTTCAATTCGGGAGTTTTATTATTCGGAAATTTTTCATTCGATAACATTAAAAACTGTATGAAAATCTTATTATCCGGGAATGTTCACATTCGGAAATTTTATTTTCCAAGAATTTCCCAATTTGTTAATATTATGAACTTTTCGGGAATTTCATATTTCGGGAGTGTTACAATTCAGTAATATTATAAATCGTTTGGACATTTCATCATCCGGGAATTTTCCATTTCAGGAATTTTGAAATTCGGGAATTTTCCAATTTGGTAATATTATAAACTGCTCTAGAATTTTATTAGCGGGGAATTTTCCGATTCGGAAATTACGTTTTTCGGGAATCTGCCAATTCGATAACAGTATAAACTGTTCAGGAATTTTAATATTTGGGAACTTTCTAATTCGGGAATGTTATTATTCTGGAGTTTTCTAATTCGGGAATTTCATTATTCGGGAATTTTCTAATTTGGTAATATTCTGTACTGTTGGGGAATTTTCCGATTCGGGAATTTCGTTACCCGGGACTTTTAAAATTTAAGAGTTTCATTATTCGGGAATTTTCCAAATCAATACTATCATAAACTGGTCGGGAATTTTATTATCCGGCAAGGGATGGGGTCAACTTTGCACGTAGCAACTTTGCACGTGCCCAACTGTGCACGTCGATGACCAGATCGACAACTGTGCACGTCGTTGATCAGAGGGACAACTGTGCACGTGCCCAACTGTGCACGTCGATGGCCAGATGGACAACTGTGCACGTCGTTGATCAGAGGGACAACTGTGCACGTGCCCAACTGTGCACGTCGATGGCCAGATGGACAACTGTGCACGTCGTTGGTCAGAGGGACAACTGTGCACGTGCACAGTTGTCCAAGTGACAACTGTGCACGTCTAAATTTCGACGTGCACAGTTTTCCAAGTACCATCTGTGCACGTGCACAGTTGTCCAAATGACAACTGTGCACGTCGAAATTTAGACGTGCACAGATGGACTCCTGTGCACTTCAGCGTGCACAGATGTCACTTTCCTAACTGTGCACGTGCACTGATGTCACTTGCCCAACTGTGCACGTGCACAGATGTCCCTTGCCCAACTGTGCACGTGCACAGATGTCTCTTGCCCAACTGTGCACGTTTATGTCCTTACGTAAGGGTTTATACGAGGGTGATCCTTTGTATCTACGTATAATAAATTTTCAACAGTTAAGATTATTCAATCCTGGTGGAATGGAGCGTATTAACTTTCTTAAAGTTAGTTTAAAAATATTTCAAATATTATTTTGATGAAATTATTCCTTTCAAATTATTGAAGATATGTGAAAATCTCATTGCATGCACGTGAAGCAGACGTAATGTGGCCACTTCCAGCCCAGTGACGTTCGAACATGCGCACTCCGCCGCCGGGCTGACATGAAACTTTACGCCCGCTACATGAAACTTTACGCCCGCTATATAAAACTTTAGGACCGCTACACATACAAATACAGTACAGTGTGTGTCAAGGGTGTACGGCTATTTTGACTCGTCAAAATAGCCTTCTTCACGCCCTCGATACACAATGTACTATTTTGAATTTAATTTTCAATAATTTCATCTCCTCAAGCTTCTTTGAGTCTTCCAGTGGGTATAGAGACATCTGATGTCTTTTGAACGTCCTAATGACCACTAACTACCGTGCCTACTTGGTAGGTATTTATTTTTTTCTAGTTACTTATCTGTCTTTGATTGGACCAAATCGTTTATTTCTTTTATGTCTTTTTTTATGATTTGACAAAAAATAAACTGTTAAGTGAAATATATTTTTTATGAGTGTTTTACTGTTGTTTATGTGGCGATGTATAATGACGGGTTACACATTTGTCTTGGTCATTGGTTAGAGAAATCTCAAGGTTCATTTATTTGGGTGGTTCACATGTTTTTCTTCAAATTTTCTTGTTCTCGCCCGCCAGATTTATTCAAACGCAAAAAAGTAAGCACGTATTTTTCTCATTTTAAAATCAATTGATTTTTAGAGGTTGTTCAAAGCCCATAAATGTTCACGTGTATTTCCTCTGGAAAAAGGCCTTTTTGAAAATTTGCGATAGAATCGTTAATATTAAATTATCTTGCTGCACCTGGCACGATTTTCTTGAAAATTTTCTGCTAAATACTTCATAAGTGGAAAAATGAAGTATTATGTCCCACAAGAAAAAAAGTTCCCTTCCTCAAGCATGGGTCAAAAATAGTGCAGAATTGTTTGAAGTTCGACGGATTCCAGAGTTTAACTTGCATAAAAACAACTATAATACCTTACAAATTCTCTCTATTTATCGTATCTCATAAATTGGCCTAGTTTTAAGTGCTTTTTCGTACAAAAATTCATAATTGGTTCCGAATATAGAAACTGTACGTATCACTCCAAAGGTAAGATTCGTAAATCTATTAAAATTTGTTAAATTGATATTTCCTAGTTGAATAATAATATTTTTCAGCCCAAAATTAAACTGTTCAACGATAAACTTCCCAAGACTATAGCCAGAAAGCGTTCAATTCTAAAGAACTAATGGGAGAAAGAATTCGGACATGCGCTAAAGTTTGAAAATTCTTGCGAGCCTCACTTTCGACGAATTCATAGAATTCAAGGAATTCATAGATTTCCGTGAATTCGTAGTGAATTCGATGAATGCATTAAAATCGTTGAATTCTCTTAATTCCCTGAATGCCTTGATTTCTCTAAATCCCTTGAATTCCTTGAATTCTTCAAATTCTATGAATTCTCTGAATTACTCTGATTCTCCGAATTCCTTGACTTTTTTTAATTCCTTGAATTCTCTGAATTCCTTGAATTCTCCGAATACCTTGAATTCTCTGAATTCAAGAAGTTCTCTGAATTCCTTGAACTCTCTGAATTACTTAAGTACAACCCTTACGTAAGAACATGAACGTTCCAATACGATAATATTATAAATTGTTTGGAAATTCCATCATCCGGGAATTTTCCATTTCAGGAATTTTATTATTCAGGAATTTCATTTTTCGGAAATTTTACAATTTGGTAATATTATAAACTGCTCGAGAATTTTATTATCCTGTAATTTTCCAATTCGGGAATTTTATCATCTGAGAATTTTCCAATTTGGGAATTTCGTTATTCGGGAGTTTTCCAATTTGGCAATATTATGAGCTGTTCGGGAATTTTCCAATTCGGGAATTTCGTTACTCGGGACTTTTTAATTCGGGAGTTTTATTATTCAGGAATTTTATTATTCGTAAATTTTTCAATTCGATAACATTATAAACTGTTCGAAAATGTTATTATCCGGGAATTTTCGCATTTCGGAATTTCGACACTTGGGAATTTTCCAATTCATTAATATTATAAATTTTTTGGAAATTCCATCATCCGGGAATTTTCCATTTCAAGAATTTTGTTATTCGGGAATTTTCCAATTTGGTAATATTATAAACTGCTCAAGAATTTTATTATCCGGGAATTTTTCGATTCAGAAATTACGTTTTTCGGCAATCTGCCAATTCGATAACAGTATAAACTGTTCAGGAATTTTAATATCCGGGAACTTTCTAATTCGGGAATTTTATTATTCTGGATTTTATAATTCGGGAACTTCATTATTCTGGAATTTTACAATTCGGGAATTTTATTATTCAGGAATTTTATAAACTGTTGGAAAATTTTATTAACGAGAATTTTCCAATTCGGGAATTTTATTATCCCAAAATTTTTCAATTTAGGAGTTTCATTATTCGGGAATTTTCCCGGTTAAGCTGGTCGGGAATTTTATCATCCGGGAATTTCATCATTTGGGAATTTTCCAAGTCGGGAATTTTCCAATTTGATTATATTATAAACTGTTCTGGAATTTTGATATTCGGGAACCTTATTATTCGGGAATTTCATATTTCGGAAATTTTATTATTCAAACATTTTCCAATTCGTAACATTATAAACTATTCGGACATATAAAATGCAAAATATATTTAAATTCGGAAATAATATATAATTGAAAAGCACTTCACACTTTTTTAATAATGCAAAAAAAATGTGAATCATCCTTTGAATTTAATTAAAAGTCCTTGACAACTTTTAAAAGACACGTTTTTTTAATGGCCCCACACACACTTATCAGTCTTATCAGTAAAACATGTATTTATGAAAACGTCGATAAACTGGAAAAATACACCAAAATGCAATTCTTATGAATATTTGATATTCCATAATATATGGAAAATATAAAATTGATGAAGAATGAAATCAAAATTTGTATTTAATTATTTAAAAAAAAATAAGGGTTACTGTAATGGAATCAACTGTTGTATACTGAATTTTTTTCTTCACCAAATCTTATCAATATTGTGATATTTAAAGTCATTAACAAATTATTTAGATTTCATGCTCATGTTTCAGTTTTTATATAAAACAAATTTTTTCACTTAAAAATATTTAAATAATATTCTTAAACATTTTTACCACTTACGTTGTGTCATAATCGAACGCGATATGAACTTATCATAAAATAGCTTAGAAAAAACGTTCGCGACCGTTAAATTCGAATTATTTAAACATTTTTAAAAATATATTTAAATAAAATTAATTTCTCAAATTTCTTAAATAATTTCTTTTTCAACAAAAAAAAATGGATAAAAATGTAAAGATTATTTGTTTTCAGAGTAAACTTGCAATTTCTGCAATAACCAGAATATAACTGAATGACAAACAGATGAACAAACAGTTAAAAATGGGCCATCGGGTAAGCAAACTGATATCGTAATTGACTAATAAAAAATTTATAATAATTGGTCAAATAAACGATAAAATCAATTGCGGAACAGTTTAATATTTTCTCGTAGAATAGAATCTTCAATAAAGTGAAAGTTACATTCAAGAATGCTTTTCGTCCAAAAATAATTAATTAAAATAAATTTTGTTGAATAAAAAAAATTACAAGGTATGCACAGTATTTTCAATTAACATTATGTAAGCTTTCCTGAACAGTAATTTTTTTCGCCAACTTCATTTTTTTCGTTAAATTAATTCAAAAGTGTAATAGTTTACCAAATATTCGAATTTCCAGAATAAAAAAGATGAATTATTAACCAAAAAATGGAAATGTTTCATTTTTTTTGAAAAAAAACATTATTTGTTACCAATAATTTGCATTTTTTACCAGATTGTTCTGACGAATTTTCTATAAAGGCTTGAATTTTCAACCAAGTAATTAAATGTTCTCTAAAAACATAATTTTCAATAAAAAAAAATGAATTTTGATCAAAGTACTTAAATTTTTAACCAAAGTGATGAATTTTCGACTACAATTTACAAAAAAAAATGTAATAGTTGATATTTCAACCAAGAAAAATTTTCATTTTAAAGGAAAAACTGTTAAATGAAACCAAAAAATATGAAATTATTACAAAAAGTTATTTTTTTCATCAAAAAGGCGAATTTTGAAACTTGCATTTTTAAAAGATAACATTTTTTCATTAAAAAAAGACAATAAATTTCATCCATAATGTTGAAATTTCAAGCCAAAAGGCGATATTTCTACAAAATAGTAAAATTTTCAAACAAAAAATTACATTTTCAACCAAAAAGATTTATTTTCCACAAAAAAGTTGCATCCCAAATTTTAACTCATTAGTAGAATTTTTAAACAACGAGATTAAATTGCTACTCGAAAAGAAGAATTTTTAAGAATATACATTTTTTTAAACAAAATAATTCAGTTTTAAAACTAAAAAGATCAATCATTCACCAAAAATGTAATATTCAAATTTTCATTTAAAAAAATAATATTTGATGAAATAAAATAATTTTCCACACAACTGTTGAATTTTCTACTAAATTATTGAATTTTCAAGAAAAACAGATGAATTTTCGACAAAAAAGTTGAATTTTCAACCAACTAATTAAATTTTCACTTAAAAAAATTAATGTTTGATAGAAAAAGTAATATTTATCAAATTAGTTCAATTTGCAACCAAAGAGATGAATTTTTTTACTAAAATCGTCAACCTTCAACAGAAAAAATTAATTTTCAAGAAAGAAATTCAACTTTGAAGCAAATATTTAAATTTCCGACCTAAAAATAATTATTGTGAAGAAATGTAATATTTGATATTTCAACGAAAAAAATTTTTATTTTTATTTCAAACCAGTTGAATCTAGCCAAAAAAGGCGATTTTAAAAAAAATACTTTGATCTTCAATAAAGCAGATTAAATTTCAACCAAACAGTTTCATTTTCATGCAAAAATTAATTTTATACCAAAAAAGACAAATTTTCAACATCATACATACATTAATTTGAAAAAAAAATATTTTCAACTAAAAAAGATACATTTTCAACCAGAAAATGTCATTTTTAACCACACAGTTGCCATTTTTAACTAAAAAAGATGAAGTTGAATTTTCAAAAAAAAAAAAAAAATTTTTGTTCAACACAAATTTGCAACTAAGAAGTATACCATTTTTAAGAAAAAAATGAATTTTCGACCTGAAGTTTGAAAGTAGACTTTTCCACCGAAAAGAAAGAATTTTCAATTTGAATTAGTTTAAACAAATATTAAAATTAATTTCCAATACTTTCAAAATATTAAATTATGAAACTGGAAATATTGCTTAGAAAATAATAGCTAAGAAGCAACTTTTTGGAAAGATGATTAATTAATTAATTAAGTGATTAATTAATTTAAATTAAAAATTAATTTTAATCGTTTAATGTTAATGTAATAACTCAGAAATAATACTTTTGTGATAATAAACCCAAAATTTGAAAATTACTGTGAAATATAAAGTAATAACAAATATAAAAAGTTGCATTGTTCCTATATTTGCTTTGTGTAGTTGAATGTGAATTACGGCAATATCTATGCCCCCTATCTAAAATAAAGTTGGACGTCGTATAATAAGATAGATCCTAGATAAATGATCATTGATCAGTCCTACGAAGCGAATCGTAATATCCAACAGTTTTACCGTGAATCATGTTCACGCCTGAGGAACGATAGAATTTATTTTTTACTCTTGTAAATAATACAAATTTTAAAATTAATAAATAAATGTTTATACCTTTCTAAAAAAACGGTAACTTATGTGTTAAAAATACTGTGATTTTACAAGAGTGTTCACTTTTTCACATACCATAATGTTAGAGAGGGGCATAAAAAGTGATAATTTTAAAGGTGATTCTTCAATTTCCATACATTAATATTCCTACATTTTTTTTAGTTTAAATATTAATGTAATTATAATTAATAATCTTAGAATTCATTTATTCACTTTATTCACATTCCCTCCCTTATATTAATTCCTTCATTCTGTCTAAGCGTCTAGTATCCCGTAGGTATCGTACAGCACTTCACTCTTGCTATTTCTCATGCTGAATAACTCTGTACTTTTACCTTCTTCCATATTGATAATCGCCAATTTATAAAACAGTTTTTTGCTTTCTTCAAAGTCATTTTGCATTTCTTTCTACAAAACGGTAACGTGTGTGTGTTAAAAATACTGTGATTTTACAAGAGTGTTCACTTTCTCACATACCATAATGTTAGAGAGGGGAATTATTATTATTATTATACAATTAAGCCATTTCCCTTTCGGGGTAGGCGTGACTGGAATAAAAAGTGATATTTTTAAAGGTGGTTCTTCAATTTCCATAAATTAATATTTCGACATTTTTTTCAGTTTAAATATTAATGTAATTATAATTAATAATCTTAGAATTCATTTATTCACTTTATCCACATTCCCTCCCCTATATTAATTCCTTCAGTCTGTCAAAGCGTCTAGTTTCCCATAGGTATCGTCTAGCGCTTCACTCTTGCTATTTCTCATGCTGCCTAACTCTGTACTTTTACTTTCTTTCATATTGATAATAGCCAATTTATGATACAGTTTTTTGCTTTCTTCAAAGTCGTTTTGCATTTTCTTCTCTTCTTCTGTTCTGAAATTTCCTAGATACTCTAAAATCCCTGAAATTGTCTGATTGCCCTAAAATCCTTAAATTTTTTGAATATTGACTGTGAATTTATATTTGATCTCATAAAAATTCATCTAATAAATTTTAATGTTAAATTATAACTTTTTATGTAATACAGATTTGACACTGAAAAATTTTAGAAATAAAAACTTTAAAAAAAGTCACTTTTGTTTTTAATCCAAAATTTCACAATTTCAAACGATTCGAATTGAAAATCATTTAAATTCAAAAGTTTTCAATTTTAAATTATTCAGTTTTTAACGTTTTTTATTGTGAATAATAAAATTTATATTCCTTTGTATATTAAATGATCCAATTTTCAAAATTATAGTTTGAAAATATTCGATATGTAAGGTTTTGAAATTGTCCGATTATCAAAATTTAAATTTGGAATCATTCAATTTCCAGATTCTTCAATTCAAAATACATCTGTTTAATTTTAAATCTTCATTTCCCCTCATTTTACCTCCACCAATTTACCCTCATTCCACCTGAACCAATTTCCCTTCATTTCCCCTCCTTTCCTCATTATCCCTAACTTTCCCTCTCCTCATTGCCCCTTCCTTCATTTCCCCTGACTTTCCCTCCTCTCAATGCCCCTTCCTTCATTTCCCCTGACTTTCCCTTCCCTTAATTGTCCCTTCCTTCATTTCCCCTTACTTCCCCTTCCCTCATTTCC
>CAKNXH010063355.1:0-12793 GCA_932178445.1 Andricus quercusramuli
ATGGAATATTCCTGTAATATTGAAGGAATATAGCGTGCTATGGGGGGGGGGGGGGCTATAATTCCATTGATGACCTCCTGTAATTTGACCGAGCGATGCACGCGTTCCATGTCCATTTCCGGTTCGAATTCCGAGGATGGGGCACTTGCGGTACCGAAGCGGTCCTTTTCAGGGAACCTAGGGCCATTTTGAACGTATATTCAATTTCACAAAATGAAAAAAAAAGACAATTCAAAATTTGCCAGTACAATACAATTTTCAAGGTACAATCAGCAAGATTCGAAGTAATCGATTATTATCAATTATATCTAGTCATCATTTATCCTTAAATTTATCATGCACATCAATCGATTAGAGTCAATTAAGGTTCCAGTTATCCTGGCGGAGTACGCAAGTCCAGGTAATTATAATTGTTGAAGCCTGAGGTGATTTCTAGGATTGGTGTGAGTCAATTCCACCAATATTCATGGTTAATTCCTTTTTGGGTTCAATTTTTCAGATGACATTGAGGTTATGTCGGGGTCACTACAATGAAACCTTAAGGTCATTTGTCTGTTTGTCCTTGATACATCAAAAAGGACAAAGAAACAATTTTGAACTGACCAATAACCATTATTAGTTAATTGAGGTGATTATTATTAAAATTGTTGCATTGATGTTATATCAGTTTATCGCAATGCAACTTCAGTTTTGTCTGTTTTTCCTTGGTACCTCAAAAAGGATAAATAAACCATTTTTAACTAATAGATAATCAACATTATTTAATTTAGGTGACTATTATTTAAAATTTCCATTGAGGTTATGTCAAACTCAACCAACTATCGCCCCAACCATCTTTGTCGGTTTATCCTTGAGACTTCAAAAAGGATAAACAACAATTTTTTGATATGTTTGTTTATGTTTAATTGACGGTGATGGTGATATTAAAAGCTTCGGGAAAATCCGTTTCCAGTACACAGCTGTCACTAAAATTCTCCAGAACCAAGAATTCCAATTCTACTATTCTATTGGCCACCGTGACCGATAAGCTACAAACCCCCAAACCTAGAATCTAATTAACTGACAGATCAAAAATGTGGGTTATTTCAGGATGTTCAATTTGCAGCGGACAGTTGGCATTTTGTAGTACTGACAGACCAATTAAATTTCGATGCCCGCTTGTGTCAATTACGGCATGAATAAAAATTCCAACAAGTTGGACTCGAAGTGTCATAGTTAGTGATTAATTTATTTTCATTAAAAAAAAGAAGTTTATTTGTTTTCATTAAAACCAAAATAATATTTATTTAAACTTCAATCAGATTCCTATGTGGTGACTCACTCCCTGTTATCACCAGTCACCTCAAACTTAAAAACCATTTTCATTATTACTGGAACTTTATTTGTTTCAATTAAATTCCTAAGACTTCAATTTCTCTTACTTTCCAATTTTTAATTTTATTTTGTTTGGTGTGGAACTTTTTTCATTTACTTTATTTTTATTCTATTTTTTTATTCAAGATTGAACTCTGAATGCGTCCAATGTCTGCCTGAAGGGTGCCAGATAGTTTGTCTGATCTCAGACTACCAAAAGATATCTTAATTCATCCTACTTATGGTAATGAGTCATGGTTTATTCGCCTGATAGCTCCAGCAGGGTGGCGGAGTGAGGGGGAACGCAGGGGCATTTGAGTTCAGAGAGAATCAAATAAATTAACATTAAACACTGATATAATTAATTGAAAGAGTCTACTGATATGATTACACGTAAGTCACAATTTTATAAAGAGTGGTCCTTTGCCCCATTCCAAAACGAAAGTGAAATAAGAGTCGACATTTACTTTTTAATTGACGCGCACTGAGTACAATAATTATGACGTTGAAACGCGAAGACTAAGTTAAATTTTCGACAACCAAATGATAGGGAACCTACCTAGCAACACCTTGCCTTCTCTCGATCTTCCTCTCATTCTGGTGGTCAAATTTCTCCCTTTTTAAGCCAGAGTAGTTCGTAATCCAAATCGTCCGCCAGGTTCGGTTCCCCGTAGTGTGGTGGCGCATAGTCGGGTGCGTTTTGTGCCACGCAGAGCCTCGTGGTCTGCCGCTAGTCGATAGTCCAGGGGTGGGCTGACTCGGCTTATTGCGCAGATTCTCTGCGCCAGCTTGATCCTAGTTTTTCCGAGGGCTCTTATACGTGCGGGCAGTCACGGACTGGGAAGTCAATGCGGCCCTGGCATTTTGTACGTAGGTGGCCCTTTTTTGCGAATGGCTTCTAAAAAAAATGTTCATGGAAGTAGCAGCCGATGGACAAGCATGTGCATGGAAAATTGTCAATTGTTTTCGCATTGCTGGGGGCCCCTGTACTAAATGCGGCCCTGAGTATGCCCTCAAGGCCCTCAAGGCTCGTGGCCCACCGGGAAATCTCCCAAATTCCATATGGCCAGTCCGCGTCTGCGTGCGCGAATCACGTCCACTACGCATGCGCCTGGAAAATCTCCTGTTTTTAGGTTAGCTCTGGTGACCTAACCTTCCCATTCTTACAGGTAAGGAGTTTGTTGTTTAGTTTATTTAGTATTCCAAGTTTAACATTGAATTTAATTAACTTGAGTCTTAGTGAAATAGAGAATTCTTACAAATCAAACATTCTCTTTGAAGACTAGCCTTAGAACTCTTATATTCTCGGCTAGTATTGTGACTGTTATCAGAAAGTCCGTGAATGTGATTCGTGACTCAAAACTCATACCCCACGTCAAATTATAAAACTAAATTTTTATAACTTTAACTTTATTTGTGCGGGATACGAATTACCTCGTCACAGTACACATACGAAAAACGGTTGGTTGGAAGGATATTTGTTCTGAAACGACAATTATCGGGTTTAGACAGTTTTAAATTGAGAAGAAGGTAACCATGAGGCTCAGGTGTTGCTTTCTGATAGCGACTTGTGAAAAACGAGGAGTTTCTGAATATATTTGTCGAGCCAGATGTTGAAATTGAGTTCGGTCTCGAGGGTTTTTCAAAGCAACAATATAATCCGTATTAAGTGGTATATCCCTTTGTCCTTGTCTCCGATGAAATAAATTTTGCGATTCAAATATAACACTGAGATTTTTGTGGCGACTGCCGTAAGTGAAAAGATCTACAATTGTATTGTTTAAGGATTCTCGCATGAGAACATCGATAATTATGAGCTTAGGATGGTGATTATTGTCAAAATAATCAGGCGGTTGCGGTAATCCTTCTCGAAATTCTATGGTTTTGCCGTATTCAGAATAACTTGACTGCCATTCTGAATAGTGAAAAAGAATACGTTCAAAAGGTGTATCACACATGAAATCGATGTAGTTTAAGAATTTTTTCACAAAACAAGTTTTTCCGCATCCGCTTGGTCCGCAAACCATAGCAGTGAAAGGATGTTGCCAACAAAGGTCAATTTTCTATACTGATATATAATTTACTATAGTTTATCATTTACATATAGTGAAATAACATAATTCATAAATTATTGATCAAATTGTATTTTAAATTTCCAATTAATAAATCAATTAAATTTTTAATAGGAATCTGTATTATCATAGGAGATGGTAAATATCGATCCGATGAAAAATCCAATCACACATACTGTGAATAATGGAAATCTACAATATCAATCAAAGTTAAATCCTCTCATAAAGAAACATTTTTTCGTCATCACAGACTAGATGGAGATATAAATTGAAATTTATTAAATTCAATTTATTCGGAAAAAGATCTTCTCCTTTCACTCTGCTGGGATTCGAACACCAGATCAACTGATTTCCAGTCAGGTGCTCCAACCAATTGAGCTATAGAGAGATCAGGGTGAGAATCTCCTTTTATGATATACGCTTTATTCAGCAAGATGTTATATACAAATCAATTTTTAATAGGAATCTTTATTATCAGGGCAGATGGTGTTACATCCCGAAATTTTACAAAAATTCTATGTAACGCCTAGGCACAAACCTAGGCACAACCCACCTTACGCTTCGGCTGGCAGACTAATTCCTTCAATTACCAGCAAGAGCAATACCGATTCTCTTTGAGTTTAGATGCTTTGAGTTTAGACCAGATACTTAAAGTGTTACCAGGGAAGGATAAGAGCTCACAGAGTATCGATAAATTACCCATGCTCGATTAATGAGATTGTAAGTTCAGATTTAACCGTTATGAGATAATCATAATCTATTTCTATTTACCATACGAATTTATTTATACTCCCAATAATTAAAGCAATGATAATAACAAAGTCGAATCCAAATATATGGAGTATGAATACACTCGTGTGTGTAAATTAAAAAATAATTTTAACAATACAAATGGGGCAAAATTCGTCAAGTGTACCCGCCTAAAAACTTGTTGTCTCCGATTTTCTTGAAAGTCCGCGGAATTATTCTCCTAGAGAACCTCTTTTAATTCCCCTGAGAGAACGTCTCTAGTACGACGGGTTGTCAGCATACAGGGGCTCGAATTTTCAACCTTTTACCGCGCACGCTGATACTCAATTAACCATAACTTCTATAAAAGTTATCCAAATTACCTTCATTATGGACGTTTTAGAAACGTCGTTGCCTCATCTCTACGCGGAATCTAACGATTTTAAACAAAAAAATTATTTAAGCTTCATTTTTCAATTTTAAAAATATTTTTGAGTTTTTCTCCAAGTGCGGCCGTTAATTTTTTTTCCAAAATTATGTTTAAAAGAAAGCTTAACTTTCTCCCTTCAAAATGAGCCATTGTCGAAAGTGGGGCGAAAGAAATTGGTGGAGATATATAACACTTTTCGCGCGCGGTTTCCGTGTCGCGAGCCCCCATGCTTGGAAAGAGTTTGAAAAACCCGCCGAAAAAATTAGTACACATAGTTGAACACTAGGTGGATATCTTGGATACCTTTCTCGCAATGAGAGTCATTGTTAAATAATATAACTGCCACTTATTTTTTGGTCACAAATTGCTTCTATGCGATTCAGCTTTTGCTTATTTCGACGTCATAATACTGCAGGTTTGTACTTTTCCGTCTTTGCTGTTATTATTTATTCCTATTCACTCTTCTCATAATTTAAAATAGAAATAATTTCACTTGAATACTTGAAATAATAGTAACAAGAATTTCGAACGCTTCTCCATCTTCCGTGGTTGGATTCGCATTGTTACTCAGTGCTGTAACCTAGCTTTCTTCTGCCTGATTTTTAATCATGCCAAGAAGAACTAGCTTGGGTCGCCGTTGCTACAGTCCTTTTTCCAAGAATAATCACAAGCGTGATGCGTGCAGTTTGAGAACAATTTCTGTAATTCTTTAAAAAAAGTATCCCAGTATACCTATTGATGCGAAACTGTGTGTAAATTGCAGAAAAGAAATGTCTCAATTTGCATTGTCATCCCCTTTGTATTCTCACACTGATCCAACCATTGAAGATGCTTCAGTGATCATCGAAAATGCACCTCCTATTCTGGAGAATGATATTGTAATAGAAGATGACGAAATCTTTCCCGATCCTTCAACATCCAAGTTTGAAAGATCTGAAAAAGCTTGTTCTGATGAAAATCATTACGCCGGAATGGAGGTTCTTGAACAAATAAAAAAAAAATTCCAAAAATCTGCAAGTAATTCTGAAAAAGTGTTACTTCTAACTCTGGCTCCGAAATCTTGGGGCCGCAGAAGACTGGCTAAAGAATTTGGTGCTTCAGAAAGCCCGACTAGAAAGGCTAAGAAATTAGTAGCTGAAAATGGAATTTTAACTTCTCCTAATTTGAAAAAAGGTAAAACTTTAGATTCCGAGATTGAAAATTTGGTGAAGAAGTTTTACCTAGATGATCAGAATAGTCGTATGATGCCTGACATGAAAGATTTCGTTTCCATAAGGAAAGATGATCGCTCCCGCGAGTACGTTCAAAAAAAATTAATTCTGTGCAACCTTTCAGTTTAAGAACCTGTATATAGTCAGACAATTCAGTACCCAAAAGTGTCTGACTAAATACATAGAAATAAGGATAAGTAACATACAGAATAACTGTTCACGAGAAGGCAAGAGTAGAAACGAGCGAATCAATACGAACACCGCGACTCTCAGAAATGCGGAAGCATTAGTCATCTGAGTCACTCACCGCGAGGCATCAATATCATTGTTTACCCGATTCCAGTGAAGGAAGGTGCCATGTCAGAAATTAAAGAAACGTGACATGTCAGAAATTGAAAGTACGTGCCATGTCAGAAATTGTAAATCCTATCTTTAACATAGGGACGCGGAACTATATAAACCCAAGAGCCATCCCTGTAAATCGTCTTTATTGTTCAAGCAGTCGTACTGTCCACATCATTTACGAACCGCCTTGACTAAGTCGCGAACTTTTACCTCACCACGAAATATTCCTCAAAGAAGAACCGCCTTGATTAAGTCGTGCACTTTTACCTCACCGCGAAATAGTAACGTGGAGTCCATTTCTGAAAATAAAGTCCCTTCGGCTTTCGGTTGTCGTAATAATTGACCTCGAAGTTGTTCGTGAAAGTCAATTAAAACAAACACCCGGTAGAATTCCATCGATATTCTGCAACGAATCGGGGATACAATCTATAAATCAATCTTCTCTTGCCCTTTCGGACTGAAAGGTAATGTAAGTTTTACTCTTTAATCACATTGTAATTTATTCCTTTTTCCTGTTATAATAAATAATTATCTTATCAAACCACTGTCATTCTGAAATATCACAATCCCCTTGGATTGATAAAGTGAAAACGAACCTCACAATAAAAATAAATAGTCAGGCCTTACCAACTTGACCTAATCAGCGTTGGTAACCTCCCTCATTCTAACCTTTTCCTAACTACCCTCGCCTTTGCTCGGGACGTAACAATGGTAAATATCGATCCCATACGAAATCCCATCACACATACTGTGAATAATGGAAATCTACAATATCGATCAAAGTTAAATCCTCTAATACAGAACAAATTTGTTCGTCATCACAGACCAGATGGAGATATAAATTGAAATTTATTAAATTCAATTAATTCAGGAAAGAAGATCTTCTCCTTTCACTCCGCTGGGTTACAAACACCAGATCAACTGATTCCCGGTCATGTGCTCGAACCAATTGAGCTACAGAGATATCAGAGTGAGAATCTCCTTTCATGATATACGCTTTATTCAGCAAGATGTTACATACAAATAAATTTTTAATAGGAATTTGTATTATCGTAGGACTTGGTAAATATCAATCCGATGAGAAATCCAATGACACATACTGTGAATAACGGAAATTTACAATATCGATAAAAGTTAAATCCTCTAATACAAAATAGTTATTTGTGATACAAGTGCGTAAAATAGGTGATTGTGTGCGAGTGTGAATTTTGCAGCATTAGCCGGAGGCTCGAAGCATGAGTCGGTGGTTGGTGCACGAGCGAAGCGAATGCGAAAACGTAGACGAGTGCTTCGAACCGCAGGCGAATGATGCAATCATACGAGTTATCAATCACCTATGCGCACGTGTATCACACGCTATTTTTGCAACGCCCGTCCGAAAAAGTTGTCAGGAGGTAGTAACGAAAAATACTAATTTTATATTGCATAGAGTGGAGTAAAGAAATTACACAACAAAAAAAATTTTCAATGCTTCAAAAAAAATTGAAAAAAAAAATGTTGAAAAAAATTGTGCAAAAAAATGTTTAAAAAAAAATTTTGTGAAAAAAAATTTTTGAAAAAAAAAATTAGTGAAAAAAAAAATGTGAAAAAAATTTTGTGGAACAAAATTAAAAAAAAAAAAAATTTGTTGAAAAAAATTTGTTGGAAAATAATTATTTGAAAAAAAAAATTTGTTGAAAAAAATTTGTTGGAAAATAATTATTTGGAAAAAATGTTGGCGTTTATGCTTTTTTGCCCCCTCCCCCGGGAGGGGGGGCTACGAAACCCTACAAACAAAACTTCAATCATTTAAACATTTTTTTCAAGTTAAATTAAAATTTATTTCAAAAAGATACCAACACCAGTGTTTAAAGTTACCTATGCCAGTGTCCAAAGTACCTCATCTCGAATGTGCGCATGCGCAGCTTTTCCACCAGTGTCTAAAGTAAGCCATCTTCAAACTGCGCATGCGCGAAAATTTTTTCACGCACAGTCTGCTCAAGTAAGGTACTTTAGGCACCATCTACATGCATGCAAACGTCAACTTTTGAGGTGGGTGTTGCAAAAAAAATCTTTCGTCATCACAGACTAGATGGTGATATAAATTAAAATTGATTTAAATTCAATTTCTTCAGAAAAAAAGATCTTCTTTCACTTCGCTGGGATTCGAACACCAGATCAACTGATTTCCAGTCAGGTGCTCTAACCAATTGAGCTACAGAGAGATTAGAGTAAGAATCTCCTCTTCTGATATACGCTTTATTCAGCAAGGTGTTATATACAAATCAATTTTTAATAGGAATCTGTATGATCATAGGAGGTGGTAAATATCGATCTGATGACAAATCCAATCACACATAAAAAAAAAAAAATTGATTAGCATTTCGAACTTGAAAGTTCATTGCCTCACTACCCGATTCGGGTAGTGTTTCTAGGTGGATAAATACTACCAGTGTGGGCCCACCACACCCACGACGGGTCAACAACACGTAGTATTCCCGAACGGTCACCCATCCAAGTACTAACCGCGCCCAACACTGCTTAACTTCAGTGATCTAACGGGAACTGGTGTTTTCAGCGTGGTATCGCCGTATCCAATCACACATACTGTGAATAATGAAAATCTACAATATCGATCAAAGTTAAATCCTCTAAAACACAAAATTTTTCTCATCATCACAGACTAGATGGTGATATAAATTAAAATTTATTAAATTCATTTTATTCAGAAAAAAAGATCTTCTCCTTTCACTCCACTTGAATTCGAACACCAGATCAACGATATCAACCAGATCACCAGATCGACATTCACCATCTCCTATGATAATACAGATTCCTATTAAAAATTTATTTGTATATAACATCTTGCGGAATAAAGCGTATATCAGACAAGAAGATTCATACTCTGATCTCTCTGTAGCTCAATTGGTTAGAGCAACTGACTGGAAATCAGTTGATCTGGTGTTCGAATCCCAGCGAAGTGAAAGGAGATATTTTTTTCTGAAGAAATTGAATTTAAATCAATTAAAATTAAACTTAGAAAATTATTTTTTATTATTCACTCAATTAATTATTTAAAAATTAGGAATTGATTAATTTTCAATTTAAATTAATGACTTATTAAATAATGAATTGATCTTAATATCAATTAAAATAAATAATTCATCGAATCTAATATTATTTGAAAATAATACTTCAAAAAGTATTTTCTGAAAACTAATTAGCTTGTAACCGCGGACAGTATGGAACCTATATAAGATCTTTTGGTTCCACACCCGCGAACCTATATAAGCTCTTTCCAGTACCACGCACGGGCCAGGCTTTTCAAGCTTATTAGAGCCTGGTTCACATCCCGACAATCAGCTAGTACCCGGCACCCACATTTTCGGATCGCCTGAATCAGCTTATCATCAGGCGATCTCACGCGTTGGCCCACCCGCGCCGGTCGATGCTGTGAAAATGTAGAGTTTATGAGGTTTTTAGTCTCTCAAATACTTTTCAATTTGAACAAGTAAAAACCTTTACAACCTGCTCTCGTGTGGATTTTGCAAGGTGCTACCTACTCAATTTGAACAACTAGAAGCCTTTACAATCTGTTTTCGAGTGCCATGGCAAGATCCTATCTTATCTTAATTGGTCTGGGGTCCTAGTCCCATATGTTTTCGCACGCTAGGATGATTTAGGAAAATAGAAAAAATACCATATTAGTTAAAAGCACTTTTATTTCAGTCTCAGAAAGTGGTTGCAGATAACAGTTTCAAAGTTTGTTTAACAATGTCAAGTAATATTTTCATTACAAAAATTCATTATACAAAATTTTTGATCATTGAAAATCATAAAATTTATTAATAAAACTTTGTCTCAGCTATTTTTTGTATACAATTTTTAAAAAAATTCCCTACAAGAGAATTATTATAAAACACATGTCAGGTATATTTTAAAATTGAATGTGAGGACAAAAGCTGCGAAAAAACTTTTTAAGTTTCATTAAGCTTTTTTCATATTTTACATAAATCATTATGTTTTATTTCATTTGAAATGTGACCACTTAGAATACATGAAATTTCACAAAAAAAAAGTTCAAAATGTAAATTTACAAATTCCCGCGAAAATTTTCACTTGAGCTGCTGCTTAAAGTACTTGAATTTCATATTGACCATTTGACGCAATAATTGACTGGACGGCCTGTGTATTTTCTCCGCCAAAAAAAAAGCACTTAATTCTTCCGTGGAAATATCCTTGCAGAGCTTGACATTCGATGAAACTCTCTCCATGCTCCTGATGTGTTCATCGATGCAAACACACACTACGCCACTCGCACCACCTCACTCGGCCAAGCTGACCACACTCATCCACGGTCGCGTTACACTACACAGCATGACGGGGCCCACTCGGAGAAAATTAGAGACTCCCGAAATTAATCTCAACCAAAAGGGAGTATTGTCGAGATATCAGACCATGTCGGACCTGATACCTGTCAAAACACAGGGCATCCATCTTGTACCGGCCGGCATTCCACATACCGGAACGGCCCAAATTCCACCGGTTGGAGTCCCAGAAATAACGTTAAAGTGGGCAGCACCGACTGGACGGAGAATTTGGCGCGAGCGGGAAGGAACCGGCAAGCGGAGAGGACGTAGGAGTTCAGTTTCGCGTCGGCCATCGTCCCGTTAAGCTTTTCTTGTAGAGTCATTTCAAAAGGATCTTTTGGAATTGTGGATTGCCTAATTTGAACGAGGTCAATTTATTTCGCCATACTGGCTTTGAACTAAGGACTCGGTGAGCTCAGGAATTAAGGTAGGCGTTACTAGTATCCTCATTTCGCTCCGGATTCTTTTCGAGTTTTTTGTTACTTTGGTTGAGTTTAGGTTTGTGTAGGATGATCGGTGTGAGTGTGTAGAGTGTAAAATGCCCAGGAAGGGTGAACAACGCTAAATCATTGAAGCCGATGCCATTTTGAATAGTGTAAGATGAAAGGATTAGTCATATCGTTTCCATTCAAATGGAGTTAAATAAATTAAAATTAGGTTAGGCTTCTTTTTGTGTGCCTTTTAGTAAATGATTCAATAAAGAAATTTGGGATCGGTAATCTTGTACGGACTAAAGAGTTCCGGAGCGGTTAAATCATGGTTCGAGTCTATACAATCGTTTGTAAAGTCGCGTATCACATCAATGTAATAATTATTTTCAATTCTAATTGAATTCTACAATGTATTTTCTCTTAATATTAACTTTCATGGTACATTTCTTGCCCTCACGAATCCCTCTCCTTGAGCTAGCTTAAATTGATTTAAATTAATTTATCCTGATGAACATTTAAAATTTCCGAAATAAATTTGGAGTAACGCCGAGTAGGCGTCTGGCGCCCGACAGCACGGTAAGTGCAAACTTTAATGCAGAAATTCAACACGCTGATAGGGTTAGGGAGTATCATCTTCGTGAAGGGCCTATTGTAGGCGGGTACTTTCAAGAAGACGATAACGGACCCCGTCATGTTTTCCAGTTTCACAGCTGTTTTTGGCATTGTTGCAAACGATGCAATAACACGGGTAGAGATAAAATAGTCAGGAAAGCATGAATGATTGTTATGAACGTACGCGCGCTCTGGCCTCTAGAATTAAGAGATATGGTTACGAATTCACTGAAATGTGGGAATGCGATTTCAAGCGTTTGAAAAAAAGAGGACAAAGATCTGACGAGCGTAAAAAAGTTCTGGTGAGTCTAAATCATTTACAGGTCCTAATTACGATCTTAGCAAAGTCGAGGGTTAGTGCCTGGTACAGTTTTGCCACATCTCTCCCCTAGAAGGGACGAGATGTGTTGTAAATTATATCACAGCGCAGATAGGTAGATTTCTTACTACAGCTAAAAGATGCTGAGATTCTAATATAACAATTTTAGGAAATAAGTACCTAATTTAATATAGTATTCCTCACACCTGTTGAATCTTCATGAGCTCATATTTTCAATTTCAATAAAAATGGATGCATAATTTATTACTCAGTTACATAGTTAGTATGTGAGACGATGAGATGAAAAGATTTTAATACATTTGAAAGACTGCATAATAAATCATGTATATAGTTTCAGTAAATGTGTTGAACCTTCAAGTGTACATTGTACTACAGTCACGCTGTTTCCATTTTTATAATTTAAAACGTATTTATTGATATAAAAAATAATAGTATTCGGATGTTGATGGTAAAATTACCTTTAGGGTCATAATAAAATAGAAATCAATTTATCGTTGAGTCAGACGTTTCGGCCTCGATTATGGGCCCTCATCAGTGATTTATTTCTGAAATATGGTACAAAAAAATTTTTGTTGATTCGTGGAAGGTTATAATTTTTTGATGAAATTTTTTTTGTTTATATAATAGCAAAAAATTAATTTTATAGAGATGTAACATAAGAACAATAAAATTATTTGCGTCGATCAAAGAATTAATTGTTATAGAGATGTAAATGAAGACAAAAAATTTTTCAGTTTGTATAATTCAAAACCTAAAGTTATTTGGACATCGTTAAATCATGAGAATATTACAATTTAACATTTTTTTTTTATATTCACAGAAGTTATGAAAATTTGTCGGTCTCATCAATAGGAATAGAAATTCACCTTATAAGTTCATAAGAAGGAGGTTGAAATTAGTGAATGAGATCATTAAACACTT
>CAKNXH010063355.1:22793-48198 GCA_932178445.1 Andricus quercusramuli
TCAAAGTCAACTGTTGTCCTCCATGGAGTGTGAGGGTGTGGGCTTGTAAGACGATTGAATGCGAGAGTCGATCTCGTTTCGATAATATAATAGGGTGTTTTTCGTCGAAGCTCAGTAGAGAATTCTGAAGATGACCTCCTACTCTAAGGATTCCATTACCGTCCAGGAAAGGATGCAGTTTCAAGAGCTCACTCTTCCTTGAGATATTCTTTTCGTTCTCCAGAGCGAAGCATTCTCCCTGATAATGACGAAGCTGAGCAGACTTGAGCCAGAAATTGAGACTCTTCGTAAACTCCTCCGTCATAAGATAGGGTTCCACTGACGTGTTGTTGGCAGAACAGAGTCTGCAGAACTACAACCTTGATAGGTCGTACGATTGTCTGAGGCCAATTACATGGTGGTTCAGTCAACCAGTTGGCCCATGCCACCACAAAGTTGAATTCTTTAGTTCATCCGAATCAAAACCTCTAGTTGCGCAATCAGCAGGATTGAACTTTGTATGCACGTGTCGCCAAATCTGTTCCCTAAGAGTGGAATGTATTTCCCCCACTCGGTTTGCCACAAAAGTTGGCCAGCGAGATGGGTGGCCGTGAAGCCAATCAATAACGATCTGAGCGTCGCACCAGCAATATTTTGGGACATCTTTGAATCCAAGGTTTGAAGATAAGCATCGAGAAGCTTTGCTATTAGCTCGGAGGCGCAAAGTTCCAATTTGGGTATAGATACCGTTTTAATTGGGGCTACCTTCGTCTTGGCTAAGATCAGATTAGATTGGAGAGTGCCGTTTTTGCTTCTGGAGACAAGATAAACCGTAGCTGAGTAGGCTTGCTTTGAGGCATCAGAGAATCCATGTAATTCCCACGGCGGGACACAGTTAGAGGTTCCAAGCCAGCGTGGGATTCTGATCTCTTCTATGGGGCTGAGCTGTTGGCGGAAGGCATTCTATTCAGACAAAAGGTCTTCAGTCAGCTCTGAGTCCCAATTCAGTCCAGAAATCCACAAATTCTGCAAAAATACTTTGGCTCTAATGAGAAAAACAGCCAGCCAGCCTAGTGGATCAAATAGTTGAGCCACCTCGGAAGCCACCATCCGTTTTGTGTAAATCATTGGCTCTTTTGATAAGGCGACAGTAAAGTGGAAGCAGTCCGATGATGTACTCCATTTCAATCCCAAAGAAGAGACAGAATCTTCCATTTTAAAGGTCTTGTCTTGCCTCGAGTGAGATCCAGAAGCCCCTGGAAGAAACTCAGGTGAGTTTGCTGCCCATTTGCTTGAGGTGATTCCTGCTGAGTTGAGAATAGAGATCAGTTCCTTTTTCTTGATCTCAGCGGATTGAATTGAGTCCCCGCCAGCAGAAATGTCGTCGACGTATGTGTTCTTCTTCAATATTTCTGAACCCAATGGAAATCGTTGTTGTTCATCGCTTGCCAGTTGATTCAAGGTACGGATAGCCGAGAATGGTGCAGCCCTAGTACCGTATGTGACAGTAGTGAGGCAGAAATCTTGTAGGTCTTGGTTTGATTCCGGTCTCCAAACTATTCTCTGCAAGTTACAGTCAATGTCTTCTACATCTATTTGACGAGACATTTTAACGATATCGGCCGTGAACACGTGCTTGAAGAGTCTCCAACGTGTCACAATTAACCAAATATCCGTTTGAAGTTTTTCTCCTGAATGCATCAAGTCATTCAATGATGTACCTGAGTTTGAGCGTGAGGATCCATTGAATACTACTCGAATCTTTGCACACGGATCGTTCTTCTTAAAGATTACATGATGAGGCAAATAGTAATAGATCTCAACATGAAGATCTTGGTTGTTTACTGGCCTCATATGATTTAATGTAAGGTATTCTACCATGAATTTGTTGTAGGCTTATTTGGCTTGGGTATCACTTGAGAATCGTTTCTCGTTTCGAAGGAAGACAGAAACTGCTGTGCGGCGAGACTCTGCCAAGTCATTTGGAGACCCTGATAAGGGTAGTCGAACTACATATCGACCTGAGGAGTTCCTATAGTGATTGCCTGTGAATAAGAGTTCACAATCTTGTTCTTCTTTCGTTAAGAAGGTTCTTTTTGGAATTTCTTCTAATTCCCAGAAGAGTCGCAATTGATCGCTGAGAGAGTTGTTTTCTACAGCATGAAGAACACTGGCAGACTCGACACTATCATTTTCTTGACGATCTTCAGGACGACCAAACACCACCCAACCAAAACAAGTATTCAGTGCAGTGGGACTGTTTAAAGGACCCTGTTTTAGGCCTTCGCGGAGCACATGGCCGAAGAGATCAACACCTATCAAACAGTCGACGCATGCTTGACGATGATAGTCTGGATCAGCGAGCTCAAGGTCTCTCAAGTGAGGCCAGTCCTTGAACTTAAATCTCTTTTTCGGAAGCAAGTGAATCAGAGACTTCATAACTAAAGCTTGCATTGGAAGTTCGAACTGCGAGTCTCGAGGCGATCTGAGCAACGGATCAGCCTGATAACTAGAAGATCCCAATGGTGAATCACCCATTCCAGTTAAAGAGAATCACAGTTTTGTTTTGGAATTTCCAATTGCTGAACTATACCTTCAGTGATAAATGAGCGTTCGGACCCAGAATCCAGAAAGCCCTTAACCAGAATTGAGTTTCCACTGAAGGAACTCAGTTTTATATAAGCTGTTGCAAAAATGCTCTTCGTATTGTTGCGCTCAGGTTTTGAAGTCAGATGATTGACCAAAGCCGAAGAGTTACTGGCCGATCTAGAATAACCCGAAGAAGATGGTTACTCTATCAGTAAATCAGTTTTTCACCACTTGGTAATTTTTTTTCTCAGCGTCATCATGTACAAAAGTATGATGCTTCTCTGAACACACAAAGCATCGTTTATTTGAAGGGCACGAATTGGAAGCATGGTTTCTACGTGAACAATTGAAACAAAGTCCTAAGCGTTGGACATTCTCTATACGTTGGGAAGTACCGAGCCCCTTAAATCGTGGACAGTAGGATATGAAGTGAGAACCATAACAAATGGAACAAGAATTCGAAGGTTTGTTTTGCTTTTCAGAAGTCACTAAATGAACCGATAGGTTATGTTTCTTAGATTTTTGGAAAGAAGGGTTGGTCGAGTTTTTTGCAGATAACGAAGTGGATGAGCAATCGTTTGGACGAGCAGCTCCTAAAGCTCTAACTCGACTTTCAAGAAAAGTTGATAGCTCCTTAAACGTAGGAAAGTCTTCCTGGTCTTTCAAGGACGTTTCCCCATCCTCACGAGTATGAGGATCCAATTTGTGAACCAGCAAATGAACGAACCAATCATCCCATTGATTTACGGGTCTACTCATATTTTAAAACGCACGAATGCATTCATTCGTGGCAACCAGAAGACGTAAGATTTCGTCAACTGATTTTTTTGAAGCTGAAGGACAAGACAGCAGCTTACGCATATGAGCCGCAAGGAGAACTCCTTTGTTGTCATAACGTTTAACTAACGTTGTCCAAGCTTCCTCATAATTAGCGCTGCTAATTGACATATTTGTTAAGCGATCTGCAGCCTTACCCTGAAGTGCATTTTTTAAATAATAAAGTTTCTGCACATCTGAAATACTTGTGTCGTGAACCATTGATTTGAACATATGTGACGTGCGCCGAAGAAAGGGGGCTTACTCTGGAAAACGAGATTTTTCAGGACGAGCGGTCGAAGTCGACCGGATAGACGCGACTTTTAGAAGAGAGGGAAGACCACGAAATCTTCCCACACCGCTTGCCAATACATTCTCACGCATATAGCGGCGCTGCTCACGGACAGGGTATATATGAGACGCGGAGATGTAGTGGTGAGTGGTGGGAGGTGTTTCACGGGATCCCGAGCTCTCGAGCGAAAGCACGATTTCTCGGGTACCTATCAACTCAATTATTAGCAATAACAACGCTCAGAAATTTTTTTCGATGGTTTCGTTAAAAAGAGAAACTCAAAAACTATCGAAAGGTGTAAAAACCTCGATTTCGATTTTTCCAGAGTAAGCCCCCTTTCTTCGGCGCACGTCACATATCTCGAAAGGTTTCCCATTCGAGCTGATCACCACTGAATTTTGGAAGAGGGAGAGAGGGTAAATGCTTAAAGGAAATTTCTGAACAATGTGCTACAGGACTTGAGTTTTTATTACCTGGTATCTTCTCCGGAATTGTGCCGAGGTTTTTTAGTATGATGGTGAATTGACTTTTTGTTGTGATGTAGTCACCTTCTATCTCGTCAAATTTATTATTAACAACATAAGGATCCTCAGCGTTTTTCGGATCCAAAACCATGACAAAATGCTGCTCGTAAAAGTCCGACCAGTATTTTTCCAGCGTAGCCAGTCTAGTTTCCATGTATGTTACAGATTTCATTACCTTCTCTCCTTGCTTCTTAGTGTTGTCGTAGAAGCGAGTAATAAGCCCAGCTATCGTTTTCTGTTTATCTACAGGTGACGTCATGGTGTCTGTCTATTTTACGTTTCGCACGTGTGAAGAAATGCACAGTACACTCAGATATGCACTATATACAGAACCCAGCACGGCGAATCGATATTCGTGGTCAAAACAAAACAGGTGGTCACTACACTCAGCAAGGAACTCGTTTAATTATATTATTATTCAAGTTCACAGTTAGATCCTTGCTTTTCACTTTCAGGAATTAAGAAGCTATCTATCTCGACTCACAAATACTCTACTATTCTCCATGAGTGAGATAGCATAGATTACTTTTGAGTGAATAAGCAATTATAAGCTTGAGAAAAGTAAGAACGAGCAAGTGATCAATATAATCCACTATAAATTAGTCGCGATTAATTTTTGTTGAATTTATTTATTTATCCGGTTTATTTATTAATCCGGCTCGAAGGACCATTTTTGTTCATAATTTTAAAGATTGTTAATTATAAAACAAGGATAAGAATTATTTTAGGTGTTGGAGAACACGTGGTGGGAAAATTGGAGGTATGGGAGTCACAGGTGAAAGAATGATAACTCATCACTTTACTAAATTATAATCACTATATTGCACTTGGTAAAATAACTATTATTTACATTGATGGTTTAATATTAGAAAAAAAAGGGTAGTTTAATTAATCGCGACTTTAGGTGTGGTTTTACGAGGAGAAACACGTGCTCACTCGTTCGCCATTAGCAAGTAACTGTTGGAACTACAAGTCGCGCAATCGCAGTTGAAAATGAATGAGCCCGTTGGCTGATGAAAGAAAAGGACGTAAATCAAAATGTGCAATCTCAACAGGTGCATAGAAGGGCAAGTAGAGAAAAACGAGCACGAAGGATCAAAGTTATGTTAAAAGTTCGTAAAAAGTGCTTATTTTTTCTAAAGAGGAAGTAATGTTAAAGTAACACACGGAAAAAATTATTTGTTGAAATTTTGATTGACTGAGTCAACCACTCTAGGATAGGGCTGAACGTATGCCATAAATTGGAAGAATCGTCTTTAGAAACTTTGATTGATACTTGTTTAAAAAATAGAAAGAGTTGTAGAAAGTACAAAATAATTTCAATGAAAATATGAAGACCAGAGGAATAGAGTTCTTGGAACACTGATACACTAGTGCTTCTAAGCCAGTCAATGAAACTTTCGATGACCCCTAAAGAGTTTCTAGAAAACAGTGTAGCCAAATTAAAAAAAAAATATATTTCGCGGTTATATTCACTATATTATTATTCACATAGAGTTACGCTTAAGTTACATTTATTTTCACAGATTTACACGAACCTATAAAAAATCTAAACAAATTTTGCGGCGGGATTCGAACTACCTAACGCCTATGTCTATGTCGCATAGAACGCAACGCATCCCTAACAACGAGACCCCATGGCGAACTTAATACATTAGTGGAAAGCCAAATTTAAATCTGCGCTCATTTGTTCATAGCCGGTAGTAGTAAGGCATCACTATAGGCAGACACCCCCTTCCACTACTCCCTAGTCCCCCTTGCCGCACTATGGCGCCAACCCCCCTCGCCCAGACAGCATATTACGTACATAAGTGTTTAATTGACTAATGTCTCATGATGCAATCACTATGCACTGACCTCTCTGACGAAAATTTCAGGAAGCCCACTTTAGTGTTTCTAACTACCTTCCACTTCTCATGTAAAATTTAAGGTCATTACTAGAATCTCGTGATGCGTGCATTCACTTTTACGACGCCCTGTGTGACCAAAATTTCAGAGATCTAATTATACGGTTTCCAGTGATCTTTCACTTTCCGTAATGATATGTTCATTTTACGGTGACCTATTTAACGAAAATTTCAGAGATCTCATTATATTGTTTTCAATTTTCTTTTACTCTCCATATATAATTATCCGAGCTACTAGATCAGCAGACCTTGATACCATAGAATTTACATGTCTGTATTTGTCAATTAACGACCTCAATAATATTTTTTGTAGATTTAACTTACAGAGTAGCGTTGGGAAAAGGTATTTTTAAATAAAATCAGTGTGTTACACATTTCAATGTTAATTATATTTATTGTTTAATATAGTTTCAAGGTGTATACATGTATATATATATATATATATATATATATATATAGTTTTACGTGAAGAAAATTTCGGTAAAAATAGGTATCCTCTCTCATTTTTACCAAGTATATACATATATTCTTTCAACTTTTTACCATGATTGAACATGATTAGTTGAATGTGATTCTTTTCAGAATATTTTTTTACAATAGATGTCACATGGGTTAACAATACCCCGCCGATCTCGTGATATATAATATCAATGTAATAATTGTTGAATTTTGACGATGAATATTCGTACATTACATTTTTAAACTCGTAACACTTTTCATGATTCATTAACTCAAAAATAAAATTCTAAGGTGGTTCAGCTATTTTCATAGAAATACAATGATCGGTTAATAACTGTACAACTCGAGACATACAATCTTTTACTAAAATGCGTAAAGCTTGAAGCATTCTAAAATACTACTGTCAAAAAGAATAGTATTCTCCGCGAAGGATGTCGTGAATTTTTACTTTGTAATCATTGATATTGAGCGGCTCTTTGTCTGATGATAAATATCCCTTATTTTCAAAGTAAGCACTTATAACATCAAACTGTTTCTGAAATTGGGATCATGTTGCTGCCTCAAAAGTGATTCCTTGTAGCTTGTTGGACACAATTTTTATAAAGGGATGAAAACTGCTGTCTGACTGCACTTCGAGTCCAACAATTGCGTTTTTACTACTGGAGTTATTGAGTGTGTAGAGTGTAGTCAAAATCAGATGCCTGTTTGACTTGCGTGGCGGTTCCACCTCAGTCATATAAACTCTTTTTTCAGACGTAGTACTAACAGTAGCTGAAGAAAAATTTTCAATAACTTTTTGAACATCACCCATAGTTTGCAACATTGTATGGTTTGCTCTAAAGATTCAGAGAAGTTGCGAAGTTCTTGACCGGTCATACAGGGTTTTTATATAAAAGGGGAATGGATAGTTATGATAGCTTCAAAGGTGGGGGTAAAATAAGTCTAGACACGTTGTATACATTTTTTAACATATATTATACAGATGTAGACAACACTCATGTATCATCCAATTATTATTATTAGTTAACAATTGTAATAGTGAGGAGTCGACATTTAGATAAGTATTATTCTAATGAAATAAGTTTACTGAAAAATGTACTCATTTATGAATCAATAAAAAGTATATATATATATATATATATATATAATTGAAAAAAAGGTTGAACAACCACCGCAGGGTACCACAAAGAGCAACTGCCATCTAAAAATAAAATGTGAATAGCCCCCAGTAGAACCGCGGTAAAATACACCTATGGCCACGTCTCACATCCGTGAGATGGGTGGTCACAGGGCACGACGGAATCACAACGACAGGCCGGCGAAACTCTCGTGTGTTTTGAGGACATGAAGCATATTTTTGGCACGCGTGTATGGCTTTAAGGTTACGAACCAGTGATAATTTAGCACCTCCGAGAGCACCTATCACAAGGACAATTACTCGTACCGAATATTTTAGGTAGAGTCATTGCAGCTCTCTTTTAAGGTCTTGATACCTCTCTTCTTTTTCTTTCTCCTTTGCAATGATGATGTATTCGGACGGAGCCGAGAATTTGATCACGAATATCGTTCGTTTCTCGAAATCTTGGAGAACAATGTCAGGCCTCGAGTGCGCAACGGAGACTGCTGCCCGAAAATCGTATTTGCAGAAAATCTGGCACTTCTCGTTTCGAACAATTGACTCTATATCCCTTGGAGCGTTCGGCAAGGCAGGGTCGCGACCAACACCGTAAGAGCGACAAAGGTGGTAATAAAGTACTCTTAGGGCCGCATTATGTCTATAGCTATACGTTGTTCCTGCGTGGGTCGGACACCCCGAGAGTATGTGTTCTAGGTACTCAGCGTGTGCATGACACGCTCTGCACCTATCACTGGGAACTTCTCGTCATAAAATGCGGTGACGGTATGCTAAGGTGGAGATGACACCGTCCTGGCATGCAAAAATAAAGCCCTCCGTACCTGAATTGAGCCCTGATGATTTGAGGAAAGCAAAACTTTGCTCCTTCGACAAGGACTGTTTTTCTACATTTCTGTAAAAGTTTCCGTGCATATGCTTGTCGAGTAGCTATTGGTGGAATTATCCAACCTCTGCTCTCTTTACTTCGGCTTTTAGACGTGAAGCATCTAGATGGAGTAATGCACTTTCCTCACTTCTGATGTTGAAATTCAGGCCAAGGGTCTCGGCAGCTTGCTCCGCGGCTTCGTAAAGGAACGCTCCTTCGCCAATCATCTAGTGGTTTCTGACCATCTTTAGGAGAGGATTTCTGCCATTCGCAACGATGTTAGCTGTATTCAAAACAATTCGGTTATGAAGACATTGGAGATTCAGAAGTCCGCGACCGCCTTGACAGCGTGAAATGTATAATCGCGGAACTGAAGAATTGATATGCAAGCTTTCGACCATATGCATGATCTTACGTGTGGTGACATCAAGGGCCTTGAGCTCGTTCTTCGTCCATTGAACCACCCCAAACGAGTAGAGTAGAACCGGGATGGTAAGCATGTTAGTCGCAGATACCTTGTTCAACGTCGACAGATTGGAAGACCAAATCCGTCGAAGAAGATGCTTGTTTCTGCTTTGGAGAGACTCCTTTTCAAAATTTTGTTAAAGTAAATGGTATACGACACAGCACGACCCCCTCTGGGTACCCTGCAACCAATGGAGCAGCAGAAAATTGAGTAGGTACAGTTAAAAGAAAATTAAATTGTATAATAAAAGATAATTATTCAATGGATGAAGCTTTAAGCCAGTTCTTGATGGACTATCGGAGAACCCCACATGCTGCAACCGGGAAGACTCCTGCATTTTTAATGTTGTGAAAATAATTGAGGACAAGTTCAAATTTATTACCGTGGAGAGCGTAATATTAAGTTCAATTTAAAAGATATAGTTATGGTTCGTGATAAAAAAGGGGGGGAAGGAAATATGGATTCCAGGTACAATTATTAAAGAATTAGTTCCGCGAGTTACGTATCAAGTGAGAATTGCGATCGGTAGATGAATGAAACGTCATGTAAATCAAATGATCGAGCGTGGCTCAAATGAGAAAAACATCCCTGCGAGTAGAGAGGAAAGTGCGGATAAAGAGGATGATGTTAGAGAGTTAAGGAGATCAGAAAGACTAAAGGGAAAACCTAAGATGTAAATGCAAGTTAGCGTAAACTTTTGTAAAAGCAGTCTCGTAAACATGACGGGATGAAGGATTCGAAGGAAAATAAGATGTATTAAATTTAGTTGGTCAAAGTATAAGAGAGGGAGAGTGTAGTATCTATGGATAGCACAGTAGTGGCGAGCGCGAACGAGAGACCAAGTCTCGCCAGTCCTAGTGAACCCGTGTGATAAGGCGAACGTTCTTGTTCCGGAGTTAATTAATCGCCGGTAATAATAAAGGACATTCATTAAAGATCATTGAGTCTTCATTCTGGTACACCCTCCCTTTTTAAGGATATTACAGGATATTACAGTTTTGTTTGAAAATTTGGGACGACTTGTCGGTGTTGTAGATGAATCCGCTGCGAGGGGTGATGATATCCCTATACTTATGGCGGTAAGGAGATATGAGGAGCTTCAAAGGGATACCAACTCAAAAATTGATGAATTCAATAACCTTGCAGGTATTTAAACTATCATATATATATTTTTTCGTTTTTTGTTCATATTGTATTTATGAGGTAGGAAATACATGTTGCCTTTTCGTTTTTATTTCAGAACGGATCCAGGCTACAAAATCGAAGGCTCAGATGAAATCGGATGCAGGATACTATCATAGTATTAGACTGCAGCTGGAATCTGATAGGTAAAGGAAAATAAAAAGCAGGAGCAAAAATTCTTAAATACTGTTCAGGAATTGAGAAAAGCTGTACAGGAGAGAGAAGAGCAAGCAAAAATGGAGGAAAAAATTATTAAAAAAAGGGAGGCTTACGTTAAGAAAATAGACAAAGTGAGAGAACAAGAGAAGAAAGAGGCAGTTGCTCTACAAAATCAGGATATTTATAAAGATTATAGAAAGCAAGAGCGTTTTGAGAAACAGAAAGTAAAACAGGAGGCATGGAAATAAAAATTACGTCTAGAAGAGGAGCAAAAAAGAAAGGAGGAAGAGGAGAAGAAAAAGAAGAAGGAAGTCAAGAAGCAAAAAAAGGAGAAAGAAAATAAAAAATCGATCAGGAAGCAAAAAGGTAATTTAACTTTATGTAACTCTTTCTTCGTTCTGAACAGTTTTTTGACAAACACCAATATGATATAATGAACTATTATTATTTTATTTTTCATTAACAAAAGAGAAATCCAACACGGTGGTGTTTCAACATCAAACACTAAGACTGAACCAATCCAAGGTCCATTGAAGATTGCATCAATACCTGAAGCAATTGCAGGTCCATCCTGGGCTACGGAAGCTGTGCAACCTACTACATCAGAGACTCATGATGCACAACCAATAAGTAGGAATGAGAGTTTAGATAATGTGTCCCCTTTTATCATTAAAATTAACGAGTGCGATCAATTTGTTAAAAAATTCGCGATAACTGGAAGAAAATTAACGTTCAAAATTATACCTCCAGGTAAAAATAACACGATTGCTTGGGTAGAATCAGCATTTTTAGATCTTTTCGAATATATAACATCTTGGTGTGAAGAAAGTGATGTTGTGGGTTTGGTATTCTGGTCGGATGGTTTTAGTAAGGGCTTTACCGGAAGGCGTTTTTACCGGTAAAGGATCTCTATTTGGAAGACTTATGGAAACTGGTAGAGTCAGTTGTACAAAGTGCCATAGGGTTTAAGAAACTATCAGTTTATGAAATAGAGAATGACTCGAATACATGTCTACCTCTAGCTATTGCTGTTGCCGTCGCGAATGCTGACCTTCAGTCAGATAGAAATAATTCAAATTTCAAAAAAGTGTGGGAGAGTATACGTAAAATATCAGGTAGAGTTCAGATTAGAGCAGCCGAAGAGCTCACGCGAAACGCTGGGGTTATAATACCTGAGAGTGGATGTGGATCGCCTGAACGGATCGCTTACCAGAATTATTTAGCAAGACATCAAATAGCTATGATAGTGTATAATTATAAAGTTTCTGGTAAAGGTAGAGAGATAGCTTTTTATAATGGTACTTCAGTCATTATTGAAGTTAGACAACATATTTATTTATTGTATGAAGGACACCCCGATTATCATCACAGTGCGATTTTAAATTTAATCGGAGCCGGAACAGCGCAAAAATTTTGTATACCCTGTAACAAGTCATATTTTCGAAAAACAGATCACAGATTTTCAATGCAGTGTGACGCTTGTAACAGTTCTCCGTCCTGCAATGCTGATGCTGACTTTGATAATAATAATAATAATATTAAATGTGGAGAGTGTCTCCGATACTTTTACGGAGAAGAATGTTTTAGAAAGCATAAACTTCCCAATTCATTTTCCACCGGAATAAGTACTTGTTTAGTGCTCAAAATATGTGGTGGCTGCTCAAACCTACTAAATTCATAAAAAAACAAAAAAAGGCACTGGTCATGTATGTAGTTTTTCAGAATGTACCATATGTAAGAAACTCTGCCCTAATAATCACTTTTGTTTCAGGACACGTCTTGAACAGAAAAAAAAACTAAAGGGAATGAATAGAAGAAAAAAAAAGTAGCTTACATTTTTTACGATTTCGAAACACAGCAGTGTGAGAAAGTCGTAGGAGATGAAACAACCAACATTCACAAACCTAACTTGTGTGTTGCACAGCAGGTATGTGATGAATGTGTGGACGATTCGGATCCAAATTTAAGGTGCAAATGGTGTGGTGTGCGCCAGTACATTGTCGATATAGACCCTGTAGCTCAGTTTACAGAGTTTGCTATTCGAGATTTGAAGCACTTTGATGAGACCGTGTGTATAGCACATAACTCAAAGGGCTTCGATGCTCAGTTCATCCTCAGTCATTTGATTAAAAGTCGAAGATCTAACAACACACCGAAACTTATTTTAAACGGTTCTAGTATTATATTAATGACTGTGAATAAAATAAGATTTGTTGATAGTTTGAATTACTTACATATGCCCTTAAGTGCTATGCCAGCTGCCTTTGGTTTAGAGGAGGCAAAGAAGGGTACTTTTCCGCACCTTTTTAACACACCACAAAATGTGACATACATAGGTAAATTACCCGCTGCAGATTATTACTCCCCTGACACAATGTCCTTAGAGAACCGCAAAGAATTCTACAAGTGGTATGAAGAATGCATTAAAACAAATTACATTATTAATTTCAAAAATGAAATAAGAAGTTATTGCATTCATGGCATTGACATTCTTCGTGAGGCTTGTCTTGCTTTCCGGTCACTATTTATCGCAGTAGCAGATGTTGATCCCTTTCTTGACAGCTGTACTATAGCATCAGCCTGCTCTGAAGTATTTAGGAAAAATGATTTAAAACCCAATTTAATAGGGATTTTACCGAATGGGGGCTACAGACTAGCTAATAAGCAGTCGAAAAAGGCTGTCGAATGGCTTTTATCTGTAGAGCGCGAACTAGAGTTAGAAATAATACATGCAGGTCGAGCTCTAGAATTTGGATTACCTGAAGGGGTCTTAGTCGACGGTTATTATGAGGATGGGTTTGGCAATAAAAGTGTGTATCAATTTTACGGATGTTATTGGCCTGGTTGTCCTCTTTGTAATAAGTCGAATAGAAATAAAAAAATAGGAGCAGGAAAAAACTGTGTAAGCGTGAACGAGCGCTTTGAGCGAACACGTGCCCAAACTCAACGACTTCGAGGAATCGGATACAAAGTCATTGAGATGTGCGAGTGTGATTTTGATAGGATAAAAGCTCAATACCTGGAATTGAAAGAATTTTTGAAAGATCATCCTCTTTTAATGCTTAGTGCTTTGAATCCTCGAGATGCTTTTTACGGTGGAAAAATAGGTAATACATTTTCTCACTATCGTGTGAGAGGTAGAACAAGAATATCATATCTAGACGCTTGCTCATTGTATCCATATATATCAAAATACGGTAAATTTCCTATTGGGCACCCCAAAGTTTATATTGGTGATGACTGTAAGACTTTAACTGGTTTTGATAATGATTTAAGTAACGTGGAGGGTTTGGTTAAATGTCGTGCATTACCTCCTACAGATAAGTATATACTTGTCCTTCCTGTCCGTATGCACGAAAAGCTCATGTTTCCCTTGTGTTATACTTGCTGTACATTACAATTGCAGCAAGACTGCCCACATATACATAATACAAGTAAGCGGGAAATAAAAGGAACATGGGTTTCCGATGAACTCAAAGCGACGGTCGAAGATGGGTACAAGATAACAAGTATTTTTTCAATCTGGGAATATGAGACAACACAGTATGATCCACTCACAAATTCAGGTGGTCTATTCGTAGAATATATGAATAGGTTTTCCAAGTTGAAACATGAAGCTAGTGGGTATCCTTCTGATTGTACTTCTGAGGAACAGAAAAAGGCTAAACTCGGCTTAAATTCTTCTTGGGGTAAGTTTGGTCAGCGTCGAAATATGCCGACAACTGAAGTTCTTAGTACTCAAGACGAATTGATAAACATTATCCAGAGTCCAGATAAAATTCTGAATAATATCTTGCCCGTCGAACATGAAAACATTTATGCTTCCTGGGTTTATAAAGATGAAGCCGTAGCCCCTTCTCCTATCACAAATGTAGTTGTATCTGCATACGCGACCGCACAAGCATGCTTGAAATTACATGGGTATTTAAAAAAATTAGATCAATGTGTTCTCTATTTTGATACGGATTCTGTGATTTTTACCAGTCATAATGAGCCTAATGAGTATTACCCAGCTACAGGTTGTTTATTAGGTGATTTGACAGATGAGCATGTGGTTCTGAGCATCATGGTTCTGGGAGTTTTATTGAAACTTTTGTCTCAGGTGGTCCTAAATTCTATGCTTCTAAAGTATGTTCACCTGACGGCCGAGAAAATTATGTGTGTAAAGTAAAAGGAATTACCCTAAACTACAAAAACTCTCAATTCGTAAACTTCAAATCTATCTCTGACCTTGTAGTTAATAAAGCGGCACCGATTACATTGAATTATAGATCCATTCGAAGAACAGCATATCACGATGTAGTCACAAAAAATGAGCATAAAATCTGTCGACCAGTTTACACGAAAAGTAGGTTGAGTGGTAATCACGATCCTCTTCCATTTGGTTACGTAGAGCATTAACAAGTTATTAAAGATTTACTTTAAAATGGTAAATTTTCTGGATACGAAAAATAAACTCTCATTCCTACGCTTATGTGTAACGCAAATCTTGATGCTGAAAAAAATGTGTACGTACTTTTTAAAATTTTTATTAGGTATTTTTGTAAACAAGTAATGAGAACATTTGATTTTTTGTGTTTCAGAGTGGCTCTTCGAAGCACCTACTGACACGTATTTCTGCTGTACAGAGGAATATGGTACACATCCAGGGGATTTCGACTTCACGCCTCAACAAACAATGGATGGTGAAGAATATAAAGAGTATCTAGACGTCGGAGCACAACCATTTACATATGAGGATTCTTCTTCCACATAATTGAAAAATATATATTTGCAAGCTTGTATTTTCATTGTATCTTGAGCACCATATTAGCAAACCTATATATATATAAACCATAAACATGTGACTAAACAAGTGTATGTAAGTAAGTGAATAATAAATTTTTTGAATTATTACACCGGCACACAAAAAAAACACTTTTCCGTTCTACAGATGCGACACATATATTCCCATGTATTTTGACCCGCTGAGAACGAATCCGTGGTCCATTTGACCCCAGCACATCTGAGTCGAGGGCATTTGAAGGTCAAATTGACAGAAAAGTATTTTGTGTGAAGATAACAACTATAATTTGTGTTTTTTGGGTCGCTGAATCCGAATCCGGGGTCCATTTGAACTCAGCGAGTCGAAGTCAAGGTCATTTCAAGGGCAATTTCGTTCATTCCTCTAAAAACAAATTTCTGACTGCAGATTATGAAAGAACGGAAGATTTTACGTCCAGATATGTATGTTTTTACATTTTGATGACGACCTCTAAGGTCATGTTAAGGTCATTTCATTTAAATATATAGATGATTTATATGGGTAAATGGTAAATTGGCTACATTGGACTAGACTACCATACTAATATGTTGTGGGGGTCGCTAAGTCTGAATCCGAGGCCCATTTGACCTTAGGGCGCCAAGGTCAAGGTCAGATCAAGGTCATATCAAAGTTAGATCTGAAGAAAAATGTGTCACTGTTCCAAAATTTGACTTTTACATGTTTTAAGGGTAGCTGAATTCGAATCTGAATCTCCTTTACCCCAACGAATCAGGACTAAACGAGACTTACGGAATGGCATTTTGGAATAGCGTTTATTCTTTCTTTCGCCTATAACGTTCTCTTTCATTGTCAAAGGATCTATGCAGTTGATTTCTAGTTCTCTCCGAACTATCACCATCTTCATCGCCAGGTACTTGATCTCTCTTTAGCAGCTAGCAGTAGTCAGCCAACATATTCACGTCCCATTTTCCTTGACATCGAAGTTCAGCGTCTTTTAGATCTTGATGGAAACGCTCCCCTTTCTCTTCGCTGTAATCGCCTAAGTTCTCAGGGAAATAGCTAATATGAGAGTCCATGAAATGAAGTTTGAGATTCATCAAACAGCCCCCCATTTTTCTAAGCCTGTCATTGTGTTGATGAAATTTTCATCGTAAAACATTTTACGGATCTGAGGTCCATCAAATACTCCTTCTTTCAATTTAGCATCACTTAATCGAGGAAATTCATTTGTCAAGTACTGGAAACATGTTCCTTCTTTATTCAAAACTTTGACGAATTGTTTCATAAGTCCAAGAATAATGTGCAGAGGCGAGAGCAATACTTTTGATGGATCAATTAAAGGTTGTTGAAGTACATTATGATTTCCAGGTTCAAGTTGTTCTCTTATTGGCCAAACCTTCTTCTTGTAATGATTCGTGCGCTCCCTGCTATCCCACAAACACAAAAAGCAGGGATACTTTGTGTATCCTGATTGTTGACCAAGGAGAATGGTTATGATTTTCAAATCACCACAAACTTGCCACTTATGTTTGTCATATTCAATTTTCTCCAATACATATTGGACGTTTTCGTAACTTTCTGTTAATTTTGTTGAATGCGCTATTGGTAGACTTGCGTACTTATTTCCATTGTTAAGCAGAACTGCCTTAAGACTTTGTTTTGACGAGTCTATAAACAATCTTCATTCTTCTGGAACGTAAACATCCTTTTATTAGTTCATTCATCAAACCGTTAACGCCTCTGCAATATACCAACATACCTTCTTCATCTTTATTGAAGTACTGACGAAACTTCTTTTCTCGATTCCTGTAGAAAGATGACTTCGTCCCCTATTCTACCATTCCACGGCTCTTTAACTCAGCTGCCATATATTCAGAAGCATCTTCAGGAAGACTCATGCTCCTGATGAAATCGTTTTATCTATCTTGGTTGAATAGTCTTATAGATTCATTTTTTTGCTTTCTCCGCAATTTTGGCACATATTCTTCATTTTCATGCTCTTCGTATGAGCAATCATCAGATTCTTCTTCACCGTCTAACATAACCTCTTTATCTGTCTCTTTATTTGTCGAAGCTTCATTTATCATTGAGCTCGTATCCATATTTTCGATAGCAGACTCTTGATTAGACTTTGCAGTTATGACAGAAGACACTATTGCATAAGATATTCTTGATTTGTTTTTAACGTTGAATCCTTTAACTTTTGTGTTGCAAAAATAACAGTCTTTTTCTGATTGAGGTATTGACCATATTACCGGTGAGGAGTATTTTAACATTTTATTGTTTTTCACTTTATTCCAACGTAAAAGCATAGTGTAACAAGCACTGCAAATGCTATCTGGAGCAAATTTTTCATTTTGAAGGGAAATTTCTCTTTTATAACATTGACGATATATGTCTCTACATTGCTCATTCATTGACCTACGGCAAGTGATGACTTCATACTTTCCACAAACGTAGCAAAAAACATTTTTATCGCTGTTGCAGTCATGGCTGGTAAAAACATGATTACTTGTTGTAGCTTTATATTCTTTATCAGTTGAATCACCAACCAATAAAGGGTGGCGGTAGCTGGATGACGACGATTGCGGGCCCGTTTCCTCACCCTGACCAATCGCCGATACTGGGCGTCCAATACCCTGCATCGTACTTTCTCTCGTGCCAGCCATGACGGCACAATGCCTTCACCACAGGGCTTAGCCGAAAAATGAAAAGCAAGAAAAAAATCCGTTTTCCGCCGTCACCACGTGGAGCACAGAAAAAACTTCGGGTAAATGGTGTTGCAGGTAACTTCGTACAGAAACTGTCTTTTGTTTTCATAAAAGTTGTCACCACCGTCTTTAAAATTTGAAGCCACTAGCTTTGCTCGCTCAAGTGAAGTTAGCTGATCGTTGGTGTAACAGGCAAATCGGATAAGGGCAGCTTCATAAAAGCTCACTTGCCAAATCGTTAGAGCTGTCAAAAGTTCCTTACAAGCGTGGGTAAAAGCAGAAAAATATCAAGACGCCAGGGAAAGTTTACCCACATGTAGAAGTCAAATTTTGGATCGGTAACACATTTTTCTTTCGATGTAGCTTTGATAAGACCTTGATATGACCTTCACCTTGGCACCGTGGGGTCAAGCGGGCCTCGGATTCAGACTTAGCGACCCCACAATATATTAGTATGGTAGTCTAGTCCCATGTAGCCCATTTACCATTTACCCATATGAATCATCTATATATTTAAATAAAATGACCTTAACAGGTCGTCACAAAAAAATAATAACATACATATCTGTACGTAAAATCTTCCGTTCTTTCAGAATTTGCAGTCAGAAATTTGTTTTTAGTGGAATGAACGAAATTGACCTTGAAATGACCTTGACTTTGACTCGCTGAGTCCAAATGGACCACAGATTCGAATTCAGCGACCCAAAAAACATAAATTATGGTAGTTATCTTCATCCAAATGACTTTTCTGTCCGTTTGACCTTCAAATGCCCTTGACCCAGATGTGCTGGGGTCAATCGGACCACGGATTCGTGCTCAGCGGGTCAGAATACATGGGAATATATGTGTCGCATCTGTAGAACAGAGAAGTGTTTTTTTTTGTGTGCCGGTGTTATGATTAGAATCATAATTACTCATGTCTAACTATTGAAGAATAAAAAAAAACATAATCAAATTGCAAATACCATAATTTCATTCATTAGTCTCTATATACTTCACGCAAACCTAATATAGGTGAAAACTATCTTTTTTGAGGCGGCGGGTCACAACGGTGGCGGGCGGGAGACACACGCTTCTTCAAGCTGTTTTCTAAGCGTGTGAAAGTAGGGGACGCGTCGCGAGATAAGCTCATAATCGACGTGTTGGGTCAGGGATATCAGCTCAAAACCCTGACAACGCGAGAAATTAGCTACTCAAGATGGGATGAGCAAAATATTAATACATTTTTTCAAATAAATGAATCCAAAAATTTAAAACATAAGTTCATAGATCAATTAAGATATTCGATAGGGAATAAATATTCACCATTAAAGATAGATAAACGTTTATTTTTCAGCCTGCTGGCCTTAAAAAATTGACTTTCTTACACATCCATTTTTACAGAATTTTCTTAAAACTAACCCTTAAAAACTAACATCCATCCATTCCTTATCTCTAAGCCGCACGCTCTTATCGCCTTGCCTTCCTTGCTTCGCCTCGCTCGCATATCCCTACTTTTTCGCATTGCCTCGCTTGCCAACCTCTGTTTTCGCTCTAATACCTACTACTTATCTACTATTCAAAATATTTACATGTTACTTACATCTACTTTCTCTCCTATTTACAATCTTTTCGTCTCAATTCCTCTTCCTCCTTCCTTCTCTTCATCTCCATCTTACCCAACACTCCCTTCACCCATGCTATTGCCCTTTTTCCCCCTTTTCATGCAACAATACCTCCATGCTTATCTCACTTCTTTCCACGTTCACGCACTCCTCCAACCAGTGCTCCACTCTTGCATCCCCCTTTCCACACAGTTCGCACATCCTATTTACCATTATATATACATTAAAAGGTTTGTCTGATGATGCATCATTATTCAATATGGACACACGTTGAAAGCATCCGTTCACACCGCTCATATGCGGTCCAACAGGCTGTGGTAAAACTTTTTTTGTAAAAGAGTTTTTCAGAAATCTCAATATAATGTGCGATACTCAAATTGATCGTATAATTTTCTATTATTCAGAGTGGCAAACGGATTATAAGGAATATGGAGAAGAGATAGAATTTCGTGAAGGATTAGCACAGTCTTCTGAGTACTCCAATGATCCAAGGTCTGAACTTATAATTCTCGACGATTTAATGAGGAAATCTTCAAATAACACAATTGTAGATCTTTCTACTGAAGGAAGCCATCATAAAAACCTTAGTGTCATTTTCATTTCTCAAAATCTTTTTCACCAAGGACACGGTTAAAGAGACATTTCTCTAAATGCAAACTATATAGTCACATTTAAAAATCCTCGAGATCGGGCTCAAATTCAACATCTTGCACGTCAGATTTGTCCTGAAAATCCACGTTTTAAACAAGAACCCTATCGCGATGCCACATCTCAACCACATGGCTATTTACTTCTGGACATGAAACAATCAACTCCTGATAATTGTCAATATCGCACAAGTATATTTCCGGATGATCCCCATCAGTACGTTTACATACCAGTGAAGGGTATAACGGGAGTATCGTTCAAAAAGGTGGATTTCTACCTCTGTTACTTGGTCCAATCATTGGTGGTCTGCTTTCCAATTTGTTCAAGTCCTCATCGTAGAACCTTCAATAATATGGAACAGACAAGAAAAATGGTTCTCATTCCCAGCGAACAGGTGGAAAAAATTAATCAACAAATGCAAACGATAAATCATACATCTATACATAGCAATAATAATTCAGCGATTATATCATCGATACATGGTGCAACTATACAGACACCTGGAAGTAATTTCGGCAGATTGGATTCTAAAATGAGTCGAATCTTATTCTCACCTTTTCCATGTGATAAACGTGAGAGGTGGCGAGATTACAGTCAGATGTTGAAAAAATTTATATTTTTTATTCACGAAAATAGAAAATTAACTACTGAGAAAATTGATCATACAAAAAACACAGATAATGAATGATCCACTTGAGGGTTTACCAGTGAAGGATATTATAGCTAATGTACCTAAATCTTTCCGTTCCAAAAGTACTCTATTGCTTAATCATTCAACAAAACCTGATTTCGCGGACAGGATAAAATGGGATCAATATGGCTCAGTGATTATTGACGGGAGACGTATTGAGCATTCAAATTTTACGGACCTGGTTAACGATGCATTGAGGTTCAGAAAAAGTTTCAATCCTCCTTGCAGAAGTCACTTTGCCCGTATCCTTTAAGAGATTGGTACCCCGCGAGAACTCGTGAAAAATCAAGAATATTTGATTCCTGCTAAACAAATGCAACGAGATATCAATGACCGATCACTCTTGAATCAAGAATCTCTTATAACAGATGATGAAACAACTGACCTGCTTCTTATAGCGGTGTAGAAAGAATAACTCGCGCTGCACAAGGGAGAGTATCCCGTACACAAGTGTTTGATTGGTTAAAATCCCAGGATGCATTCACTTTACATCGACCTATTCGACGAAAATTCCAGAGAGCTCATTATACGGTTTCCAATCTTGATGAGGTTTGGGAATGTGATTTAATCGACATGCAAAGTTTGTCCACTTATAATGATAATGATCGTTATATTTTAGTAGTGATTGACGTTTTGAGTAAATTTGTCTGGGTTGAACTCCTTCGAAATAAAACTGCGTTGGAGGTTAAAAATGCTTTTGAGTGTATTTTAGAAAGATGTCATCATCGAGTAGCATTCTATTCACAATCAGACAAGGGAAAAGAATTTTTGGGCGTCCCTTTCCGAAATATTTGTGTGTTGATGGGATAAAATTACTCGACGTTATATTGATGTTTTACAACAACTTGTGAACGCATACAATAATACTCGACATTCAAGTATTAGAATGACACCGTCTGAAATTAATTTATCGAATGCAGCTGAAGCCAAAATATTGAGGAGGAGGAATATCAAGTTGAAAAAATATTACAGTCTAAAGGGAAGAGAAACAAAAAACAATTTCTTGTCAAGTGGTTAGGTTATCCTGACAAATTTAATTCGTGGATTCAAGCCTCAAATTTAAAAAACTTGTGAAAATGAATATCGATCAATTTTACCACATTTTACCAAGCAATAGTAGTATGAAATATTTTCCCCAAAAATACCACTTCCAATTTTATAACGCAATTGCCACATGAAATTCGTTTACAAGGACAGTGGGTAGTAGGATTCACGAAAACACAACATCCTCGTATATTTCTTCATGTGTGACACGATGATTCATTTGAAAATCGCATCGTCCTTATGAACAGTGGAACTGCAGGTTATGAATACCCTCAATATGATAGAAATAGTAAAAAAAGAATATCCATTGAGAAAGGTATTGACCTTCTGCACAAATATAACGTGCCTATTAGTATTAGAAAAGATAAAATGACTGATGAAAATATGGGAGATGAATTAGAAGATACAATAGAGCTTATTGCCTTGAGAGAAAAGGCGAAGGATGAAGAAATGTCTCTTATATGGAAAAAAACCCCTTGTGAATTTCTTTCGAGCGGGTCTTTATGCCAATATTGTGTCTCTTTCAAATAACCTGAATACTCTTCCAGAATTAAGTCAACATATTAAATTTAAATATGACAAATTCAAAAGCAGTTACGTAAGTATACAAAAACAGTGTGGACAATTATGTCTGACTGATCAACATTTTTTGGTACTTAGTGATAAATTATCACGTATTCTTGGGTTTTCTCCAGATAATCAAATTCCAATTCAAACTAATAATTACATTGCCAGATATCCACTGTTTTTTACTGTTTTATACTGTTTTTACTGTAATATTTGTGAACCACGCGTTACAGGTGATGTAAAAGCACCACTTTTACGCACAGTTTCTTTAGATACAGCAGATTACAATTTTGGTACAACACAAGTTACTCATTTTCAATCACCTAACTACATACCAGTTCTTAGCACAAGTTTTCCTACAATTGAAATTGATATAAGAGATTACCTTGGCTTATCAATACCATTTGAGTATGGTACGCTGAAAGCTACACTTCACTCGAAGCGTATTGACTAGATAAAAAGAAAAATGATGAGTCATAACATAGAATATTACTCCTCACAAGTAGGCGGAAGTGGAATCCCACAAATATACGTTGGAGCTCCTTATCAGAAGGGACATGGTATTGGTAGCTTTCTCGGGGGCTTATTTCGGCGTGTTCTCCCTTTCTTGACTAGTGGTGCCCGCGTCGTCGGTAAAGAAGCTCTTCGAGCCGGAATGAATGTTACGAATGATATGGATAATAAGATACTTTTTAAAAATTCCGTCAAGAATCGTCTTGAAGAATCAAGCCAAAATTTAAAACGTCGTGCTGTGGAAAAAATGGAGAATATCATGAACGGCTCGAGCTATAAACATAGTAGGAAGAAACGGATGATTCAGTCTACTTCTAATCGTGGTATGCTTCACCTCGTGAGACGAGATACATTGAAAAAAAGAGAAAAAAAATTAAAAAGCGGGTTACTGCAAACAGGAAAAATTCTACAAAAAGTAAAAACAAGACGACAAAGAGACGCACAAAATTAAGGAATAGTAAAATTACCTATATTTTTGGGAATAAATAATAGCAAAAAATGTCGTTCTTACACTCTCATCCTGTGAGTATTTAAAGTCAGAGTTGGATCTCTTTTCACTGCGTCCAACCCAGACATCTATAGAGAGTTCTCAATGTGTTAATTATAAACCCGTTTCTTCTCTAACTGATGACGCCCCCATAGAGTTTGTTGTTTCTCGCAATGGTGACGAATACATCGACCTAGCACACACTATGCTCAGTCTTCGAGTGAAACTAGTAGCCCCCACAAGGGTGGCCGCAAATACCGTCCAGCTAGACAAACTAGGACCTGTAAACATTCTCCTGAATTCACCCTTCAATCAGGTGGATGTATATTTCAATCTAAAAATAGTATCACCACCTAGTAATTCTTATGCATATCGAGCATACATTGACACTTCCCAGTAAGAAGGCTTGAATTGGATAGAATTGTGAAATTCCGATTTCAGCGACAAAATGAACATTTTTCTATCTTATTTAAAACCTGATTCTTCCACCGACCTCCAATCCGCAAGAGAGTAATACTTTTTCTAAAAATTTAATTCCCTGCAGATCCCATAGCGACAACAACGAATCTTGGAATTATTTTGTGTTCAAGAAACAGGAAAAAATTTACATTTATTTAATTCCTTACAGTACCTTCAAAAAATATCTATAATTAATTGTTTCAAATTTCGTAAAGTAGGATACATTTCAAATTTATTCAATTCCTTACACTCCTCTCAGAAAATATGTATACTGAATTGTTTCTAATTCCGCGAAGTGGAGTTTATTTTAAATTAATTTAATTCCATCTAATACCTTCAGAATAAATCTTTCTGATATTGTTTCGAATTCCAAAATGTAGCATATATTTCAAATGGATTTAGTTCCTACTGATACCTTCAGAAAATATCTGTTTAATATTATTGAAGATGGAAAGTAATTTAGAGAACTGGTCAAATTTTATTTTGATTTACGTCTGAGAGACTCTCAGATCGTAAATGTTATAAACGTTTCGACTGCTCTTCGACAGTCCTCAACAGTACAATTTTACTACCATAAATGTAACCTGTGTGATAAAAATACATAACTAGTAAGCATAAAGACTTAAAAAGGACAGATATAGCGTCGGTTTTTGAGAAACTGAGTATGAAGTGAGTATGAATAATGATAATACAAATTGGAGTAGGAGTATAATTAATTGACGTGTCGTGACAATTGAGATAAAGATGTGAAAATCATAGAATTATATTATTAAAAGTTGTTACCTGTTGGTTTGATTGTAATTTTTCGAAGGTTGAATTTACTATTGTATTGACTCCGTCTGCTGGACGGACTTAAATACAGATTTAAATTATTGTTGACATATTAAAACACCTTCGTTTTCTTGCCGTCCAGCAGACGGAATGAAAACGGCCAGAAACACAGGTGATATATAGTTGATAGGTTGATTCACATTGACATGGTAGTACATTGAGTATATCTATGGCGCATGACGTATCTCTTATGAAGCGTGAACGGTACATTGTTGTAAAAGAGAAGGAAAAGAGAGAGATAAGCAAGATGAAGGAACAGTTATTTTTGGGTTGTAAAATTAAAAGTTAAGAATGAAGAAAATATATATCATTGTGAGGCATGGATGAGGCTATTATATGTTATGCTCATATTATCTATGTCAGTTCGGAAATTAACATTATAAGTATTCTTAATAATGTAAAAAATTTCCATGAACATGCGTTTGAAATAGTGTGCTTCTTTAGCTACAATAGTAACGTTTTCGAAATGAAAGGAGTGTCTGCCTAAAGTTGCGTGTTTCGAGCGAGCGGTGTTGAGTCTGTTGTTGTTACAGTCTCTCCCGTGTTCCTTTATTCTTACATCAATGTAACGTTGGGATTCACCGATATAACATTGCTCACAATCCAAGCATGTTAATTTATAAACTACATTCGTAATTTTGTTTTTCGGCGTTGGATCTTTTTGTTTTCTGAATAAATTGAAGGGATCTCTAACAGGTTTGAAAATAATTTT
>CAKNXH010063355.1:53198-77470 GCA_932178445.1 Andricus quercusramuli
AAAATTATTTTCAAACCTGTTAGAGATCCCTTCAATTTATTCAGAAACCAAAAAGATCCAACGCCGGAAAACAAAATTACGAATGTAGTTTATAAATTAACATGCTTGGATTGTGAGCAATGTTATATCGGTGAATCCAAACGTTACATTGATGTAAGAATAAAGGAGCACGTGAGAGACTGTAACAACAACAGACTCAACACCGCTCTTTCGAAACACGCAACTTTAAACAGACACTCCTTTGATTTCAAAAACGTTACTATTCTAGCTAAAGAAGCACACTATTTCAAACGCATGTTCATGGAAATGTTTTACATTATTAAGAATACTAATAATGTTAATTTCCGAACTGACATAGATTATATGAGCATAACATATAATAGCCTCATCCATGCCTCACAATGATATATATTTTCTTCATTCTTAACTTTTAATTTTACAACCCAAAAATAACTGTTCCTTCATCCTACTTATCTCTCTCTTTTCCTTCTCTTTTACAACAATGTACCGTTCACGCTTCATAAGAGATACGTCATGCGCCATAGATATACTCAATGTACTACCATGGCAATGTGAATCAACCTATCAACTATATATCACCTGTGTTTCTGGCCGTTTTCATTCAGTCTGCTGGATGGCAAGAAAACGAAGGTGTTTTAATACGTCAACAATAATTTTAATCTGTACTTAAGTCCGTCCAGCAGACGGAGTCAATAAAATAGTAAATTCAACCTTCGAAAAATTACAATTAAACCAACAGGTAACAACTTTTAATAATATAATTCTATGATTTTCACATCTTTATCTCAATTTTCACGACACGTCAATTAATTATACTCCTAATCCAATTTGTATTATCATTATTAATACTTACTTCATACTCAGTTTCTTAAAAACCGACGCTATATCTGTCCTTTTTAAGTCTTTATGCTTACTAGTTATGTATTTTTATCACACAGGTTACATTTATGGTAGTAGAATTGTACTGATGAGGACTGTCGACGAGCAGTCGAAACGTTTATAACGTTTACGATCTGAGAATCTCTCAGACGTAAATCAAAATAAAATTTGACCAGTTCTCTACATTACTTTCCATCTTCAATAAAATATTTTACACCCTGGTCAATACCATAACATCTTATATAGATATCTGTTTAAAAATATTTTAAATCCATTTTTCTGGAATATAAGTTTAAAAGTTTCAATTTTCGTTAATCTCATGAATAAGATTTTTGGTATCTTTAAATAAATAAAAATATTATACTTTTTGAAGGTATAAGCTATAAATGAAGTGAAAAAGGTGGTTAAAATCAATAATTTTAAGGATTGTAATGATAATCACATAAATCTTCATTGGCAGGGATTCAATTTTATTGATCCTGACTACGGATTTTCGTATTTTTAAATTCCTTTCAGTACTGTTGTGTTGAATTTTTCAAGGTGCATTGAAGGAGATTGATTTTTCGTCATACCTATTCCACCGACGGTTTAGGAGACGACAGGAAAAATCAGGTATTGAAGTGAATTACATTTTTTAATCCCCATCAATGCAGGCCTTCTTACTGGGTTTGCTCAACTATGGGCCAGCTGCCAAATCATCTTACATCTTATGCCAAATCTTACATCATCTCTGTGGTATAATGACCACCACGCAGTATTCCCGAACGATCACCCATCCAAGTACTAACCGCGCCCAACGCTGCTTAACTTCAGTGATCTCACGGGAACTGGTGTTTTCAGCGTGATATCGCCGTATCAATAAATATAATCAATATTAAAATGTATAAAATACTATTTTCATTTGAAAGACCTTTTCCCAGCACTAGTTAATAAGCCAAACCTACAAAAAAAATTATTTAGATGATAAATTGAAAAATATATACAATCTACAAAAACTTTTATCTCAGACGACCTTGAATTTTATATAAAAAGTGAAAGGTAGTTAGAAGCATTAAAGTGGGCTCCCTGCAATTTTCGTCAGAAGGGTTAGTGCAAAGTGATTGCATCATGAGACATCAGTCAATTAAACACTGATGTACGTAATATGCTGCCTGGGCGAGGGGGGTCGGCGCCATAGTGCGGTAAGTGGGGCTAGGGAGTAGTGGAGGGGGTGTCTGCCTATAGTGATGCCTTACTACTGCCGGTGACCGCGACTCCATTCAGACTTATCCATACACCACTTCACCTGAGCGTCACTACGTGCTAACACAAGCATCCAATGTGACTGTACATTGTGCATATATAGATATGTAGAAGACAGTCAACGAATTCTTCGACAACTTATAAATCAGTTATTCGTTTCTGTGCTAGAGTTATTGTATTTGAAATCTTTTGGAATCCGGAGGACTTTTTATGAAAAATTGAATGCTTGTCTAAAACTTTGTCTAAAACTGCGAAATAAAAATTCGATAACTGATGTTCTTAGACTGTGTTCCAATAATTGATTGACTTCTTTCACTTTTTCGATAAAGTCAGCCGTTCTTTCATAAAAATTATATGAAATCCTAAAAAAAAACGTGGTCTATCCTAGAATGGGTGACTCGTCAAGTAAAGTTTCGACAACTTATTTTTTGCGTGTATTGTATATATTGTTGAGGAAAATAACATTTTGGCCTAGAAAAATGATTTCATAATGTATTTATGTTAACATGTAAAACACGTGCAGGTACTTAGAATTTTAAAAATTCCACTATTAAAGAATTTTACCCAATCAACTTCTACGCTTGATATAGAACTTCAGTTTGTAAAAATTTTCTAAGATCCTATTATGAAATATTATTTCTTCATAATATTTCAAGAATATAATAACTAATTGAAATCAATTCTGCTATTCAAAGTTCAAGTGTACACAAAATCTCGACCAGATTCTCAAAACTTGAGACTGAAATTCGTCTGTTCTTATTTTTATTTGAATTTTATAAATCATAGGTCCAGCATTCAATAGCTGCATGATTTTATATGTACGAACAAAATATATATTTATAGCCATATATAAACTTGGACCAATTGAAGGATTATATTATAGTTTACAATTTTAATACTCACCATATCATGTAACATTCATCATATAATAGTTTATTGTAATAATAATGATAATCATAATCATCATACCAGTCGCTTATTTTAAGCATACATAAAATATAATATCTTTGAGATGTAAGCTGCTTATCTTCTTCTTCTTTTAGAGAATAAGTTTTATTATTTAACTATGAAATTGATTTCTTAATTAAAAGTCATCAAAGTAGAATCATAGAAGCTGATTATTCCTTTCAGCAGTAGTCCAGAGTTTAAGAAGCCATATAAGTACAGCTTTAAAATATTGCGTTAGACAGTCTTTCCGAAACTACATCAACCCTGTACAAGTATACACTTTCTTGAAATTCAATCTTTTATCTGTCAATTCCTTATCTTCCTCTTCTAGAATATGAATAAACACGAGCGTTTAACGAGACAAGGCCCACGTCCGTACCCCTTCACGAGCCACCTCCTCCTTCATATGCATGCTTTTACTCACCTCCTCCTTCAAATGCTTTCCTTTACTGTAATTTATTTTAAATATTTATAAAATGGTATATATGTATATGCTTGTAAATATCATAATTATATAAGGTTTTCTCAAGGGACGATTTCAACGCTTTTCCCAAAACTATAAACAATTATGTTTAAATATTTCAAATTTAAATGCAAATTTCAACCTTCTGTGAATGAAAGACAATTTAAATACTTCATATATTTTTGTATGTGTTCTACTTATTTACAACCCATCCCGTATTAAATAAGACATACCATTTTATCTTGAAGATTGCTCTCAAACGTTAATTAACTTGTATTTTATTTCTCAAATATATACTTTTCGCTTACTTTGAATCTTACTTAAAACAAAGTTAAATCATATCACTCTATCATTCTTTTCAGTATTAGCTTAGAACTGCGAAGCCATAATTCCAGCTTCAGAATATTGCGTCACACATATTGCTTCCTCTACTCCTTAGCCCCCCTCACCGCACTATGTCGCCGACCCCCCTCGCCCTCAGGCAGTGTGTCTATAAAGAGTTGACGCCCTTCACTGTATATTACCTTAGTTATCTCACTCTAATGGTTACGTACTTTCCCTCTCACCTGACCTAGACCACATAACGCTGAAGAGTGGACCCAAAAATGCAGCACGTGCGTGTATGAAGAAAATTCGTGGGTTGTATCTTACGACATCAGTCTATGTGGTCTTAATCATCATGCTCTAGCGGTTACGTCTATCATCAAATTATGCATTTCACGATGAAAAGATATAATTTAAACTATTCAGTGTTGTACTCAAATGCTACTTATACATTAGAGGGGTTAGGATCTTTTAAATGAAAACATAACATTACACATATTAATTTAGCTACATTTATTGAATGAAATATTTTGTAAAGAAAAATAGAATACACAGAATGATCATAACATTTGACGTATATTTTATAGTAAGAAAAGTGTGGCTAATTTCGATGAAGCTGTCTGTGTACATGATACAAGGACACTATTTTGTTTACAATATTTACCACCACATAGTTGTCTGTTTCTCATTGAAGAAGAGTTTTCCTTCCATTTATTTCTCTTTAGCAGTTTTTTGTAAAATTTACGGACGATATTATCATTTTCTTCTAGATTATTCGTAAAGAAATTATTAAAATCAGACAAAGAATAATTATGACACATGCAATGAAGAAACATAATACAGTACTGGCCACACACATTCGAAGTCGCACTTTGTAGTCTCGTTGTATTCCATCTGCGTAGAAGGAACAATTTTCCCGTAAACGAAGAAGATGTTCAGGCTTGGGAATCTGATCGGCAGGAAACACACCTACTGTCCTTGCTTCTGTGAGACGAAGCACTTGTAGTATCTGGAGACTGTTCATACTTCTTTGAAGATATCAGATTTGATTGTGTGGACAATTCTACAGTATCCACCCATAAATCTTCTGAAGTGTATGAAAGGTTATGTCCTACGGTTGTAGATGATATGGCCGGATGTGTACTGCAGACAGATGTTTTATTGTATGAGTATGAAAGCACCCCATCTAGTCGTTCATTCTCGATCCATTTCTTCAGTCGCTGAACATTATTAAGAGCACACACAAATTTTGAGTCTTTTTTTACCCCATGATGGAAGCGAAATTCATCCAAGAACTCCAACCTTTTAAACGATGGGCAGCTTAGTTCCTCCAGGTTTTTGATGCGCCTACTTGTGATCTTTTGCAGCAAAAGAGTATAAAAGAGTATAAAACGACCAGAATCATCACGAAACCCAAGTATATCAATCACGTAATCAACCATGATTTTTCTTTAATACGCTATATAGCAGTAGAGAGTTTCCTACCGCGACGAACAAGTAGAGACTGAGGTATTCCATGAGGAGGCTTTTCCCTACATAGAAAGTACCATCACTTCAACTAAGCACTGAAATCTGAAATCTGGTTGGACTGTATTTGCGGCTACTCTTGCAGGAGTTACTCATTTCACTCGAAGACTGAGCATAGTGTGTGCTAAGTCCAGGTACTCATCACCATGACCAGGAACAACAAACTCTATGGGAGCGTCATCAGTGAGTGAAGAAACGGGTTTATAATGAACCCACTGCGAGCTTTCTATAGATGTCAGTGTTGGAGGCAGTGAGAAAAGATCTAGCTCTGACTTCAAGCACTCACAGGAATGAGAATGAAGAAACGACATTATTACTCTTATTTATTTCCGAAAATATCTTTAATTGTGCGATTACTTGTTTTTGTATTTTTATTATTTTTAGTAGCCTTTTTTCTCTTTATCGTAACACGCTTTTTGATTTTTCTACCTGAGCTTTTTTTTCTCTTTTTTACTCTATTTGTCTTCATGACGTGAAGTGTACCACGATTAGAAATAGACTGAACCACTTGCTTCTTCCTTTTATGTTTATAGCCAGAACCGTTCATGATATGGTCCATTTCATCTATTGCACGACGTTTCAAATTTTGACTAGATTCTCCAAAACGATTCTTAATCGAAATTTTGAGAGGTATCTTTCTGTCCATATCATTCATAACATTCATACCGATTCTAAGAGATTCTTTTCCGATGACTCGAGCACCGTTAGTTAAGAAAGGAAGAACACGTCGAAATAAACCTCCAAGCAAGCTACCAATTCCATGCCGCTTCTGATATGGAGCTCCAATGTATATTTGTGGTATACCTCTTCCACCTACTTGTGAGGAGTAATAATTTATGTAACAAGCCATTATTTTTCTCTTATCTAGTCAATACACTTAAAATGAAGTGTAGCTGTCAGCGTACCGTACTCGAATGGTATTGGCAAACCAATGTGATCTCTTATATCAATTTCAATGGTTGGAAAACCTGTGCTAAGAACTGGTATGTAGTTACGTGATGAAAAATGGGTGACTTGTGTTGTACCAAAATTGTAATCTGTTGTATCTGAAGAAACTGTACGTAAAAGTGGTGCTTTTACATCTCCCGTAACAGGTGGTTCACAAATATTGCAGTAAATAAATAATTTATCCGAAAGAGCACTTGATAGAATAGGTGGATGTCTAGCAATGTAGTCTTTAGTTTGAATTGGGATTAGATTATCCGGAGCAAATCCAAGAATACGTGATAATTTATCACTAAGTACCAAAAAATGATGATTACTTAGACATAGTTTTTCACACTGTTTTTCTATACTTACGTAAGTACTTTTGAATTTGTCATATTTAAATCTAATATGTTGACTCATTTCTAGAAGACTGTTTAGATTATTTGGAAGAGACACAATATTTGCATAAAGACCGGCTTGAAAGCAATTAACAAGAGGTTTCTTCCACATAAGGAACATCCTTTCATCCTTCTTTTCTCTCAGAGCAATAAGATCTATTACATCTCCTAACTTATCCTTCATATTTTCATCAGTCATTTCACCTTCCCTCATGCTAATAGGTACGTTATATTTGTGAAGAAGGTAAATACCTCTCTCAATGGATTTTCTGTTTTTACTGTTACCATCATATTGTGGATATTCATATCCTGCAGCCCCACTGTTCATAAGAACAATACGATTTTCGAATGAATCATCGTGTCTCACATGAAGAAATGTACGAGGAAGTTGTATTTCTGTGAGTGCTACGACCCACTGTCCTTGTAGACGAATCTCATGTGGCAATTGTGTGATAAAATTGGAAGTGGTATTCTCGGTAAAATATTTCATACTACTATTGCTTGGTAAAATTAGGTAAAATTGATCGATATTCATTTCTCCAAGTTTTTTAAATTTGAGGCTGGAATCCACGAATTAAATTTGTCAGGATAACCTACCCACTTGACAAGAAATTGTTTTTTGTTTCCCTTGCCTTTAGTCTGTAATATTTTTTCAATTTGAAATTCGTCCTCCTCAATGTTTTTATTTTTGACACCAGTCAATTCTTGTTCGCAAAAAACACCTTCTATTTCTTCTCCTGCTAAATCTTTCAACTCATACATGTAAGGTGATTGACTTCTTTCTGTAATGACCCGCCTTACAACAAACAATTCTTTTTTCATTACAGAAACGACGCTGAATATTTGCTCGAGCTTCGGCTGCATTCGATAAATCAACTTCAGATGGTGTCATTCTAATACTAGAATGTCTAGCATTATTGTAAGCACTCACAATTTGTTGTAAAACATCAATATATCGTCGAGTATTTTTGTGCGTAAAATACCTCCACATACGTTCCTTGAGTGTTCGGTTGGAACGTTCGACTACGGCTGCTTCAACGTTAGGATCCCGTGTCACGCGGAATTTTATCCCATTATCAGTCAGATATTTTTAAAACGAAGCTCCTAAGAATTCCTTTCCTTTGTCTGATTGTAAACAGAAAGGATTACGATGATTACTTCTTTGTAAAATACGTTCAAAAGCATTTTCAACCTCCAGTGCTGTTTTATTTCGAAGTGTCTCAACCCAGGCGAATTTACTTAAGATATCAATTACCACTAAGAGATAGCGATAATTATCATTATAAGTAGAAACACTTTGCATATCAATTAAATCACATTCCCAAACCTCATCAAAATTGGAAACTGTGTAATGTGCTCTTTGAAATTTGTGTCGAATAGGCCTATGCAAAGTGAATGCGTCCTGAGATTTCAGCCAATCAAGTACTTGTGTGCGAGATATTTTACCACGTGTGGCACGAGTTAATTTTTCTGCTCTACTGTAGGAAGCAGGATGGCCAGGATTGTAGTATATTTCTTCAAGTAGCTTCATTTTAGGATAAAAGATTGCCACTTGGTTAGTATTCCTGAACCAGATTGTACCTTCTCTCGACGGCTACTTCTTCTAATTCTACTGCGACTCCTCTCATGAATTGAATTATTAGAAGTTGTGAGAGTTTTATTTATTCTAACCTCATCCTCAGTAGTTTCATCATCTGCTATGGGAGATTCTTGGTTCAATCGGTAGTTGATATCGCGCTGTATGTGCTTAGCTTGAGTCCAATATTCATGATTTTTCACGAGCTCTCGCGGTGTGCCAAGCTCTTGAAGTATACCGGCAAAGTGACTTCTTCCTGGAGAGTTAGCACTTTTTCTATACCTCAATGCATCATTAACGAGATCTGTAATGTTTGAATGTTCAATTCATTTTCCATCAATGATCACTGAGCCATATTTATCCCATTTTATTCTGTCGGCAAAGTCAGGCTTTGTTAGGTGATTGAGTAATAATGTTCTTTTAGACCGAAAAGATTTAGGTACATTAGCTATAATATCCTTTACAGGCATAAACTCATAGGAATCATTATCTGTATTTTCAGAATAATCCAGTTTTTCAGCAGTTAATTTCCTACTTTTATCCACAAAGAAGAGAAATTTTTTCAACACTTGACTGTAGTCTTTCCACCTTCCACGTTTATCGTACGGAAAAGGCGAGAATAAGATTCGACTCATTTCAGGATCTAATCTACCAAGATTGTTTCCAGGAGTCTGTGTAGTTGCACCAGGTATCGATGGTATAACCGGCGAATCATTATTATCATTGTTATGTAAAGATGTCTGAATATGGTCAGCATTTGTTGATTAATTATGTCCACTTGCTCGCTAGGAATCAGTACCATTTTTCTTGTATGCTCGATATTATTGAAAGTTCTACGACGAAGATTCGAACAAATTGGAGAGCAAACCACCAATGATTGGTCCAAGCAGGAGAGGCAGAAATCCACTTTTGAACAATGAATTTTTTCTTGCTTTTCCATGTAACGCGCGTTTTAACTAACTTTCGTAGTGTCTTTCTATGTTTTTTTAATTTCAGCTTCTGACTATCTTCAAGAGAAACATTTCCCGACAAGATATTTAAGGCACACTCACAAATACACTTTATGAGTTTGACATCAGATGTTTTTTGATTGTACATAATGATTGTGCATTTATCAGGATCAAAAGAGTAGGATCACTGAAAGTGAAGTTTTGTGACCCTATGCACATGTAGTCATCATATTCATGACTCTCCATGATTTTCTCCGGTGTGATATCCAGAGCTGTTTGGCTGCAGCAGAACATTGTATTCTCTAATACACTCTGGTCACAGCGCATTATAGGGCCTCCAAATGGTTAAAAGATCATTTCTGAAAGCATAAAGAGTAAATGTTCTTATTATTCAAATACAGAAATCTTATATATAATTAAAATGAAGTGAAACAAGTGTACCAACACATTTTTCATTCAACGCTGAGATAGTTTTCATACAAAGCGTAGGAATGAGAGATAATTCATTTTAGACTTCAGACGTTATAAATAAATTAATTACGGAGGGATAATATGTTTTGACCTATTTATACTGTATGTAACCAAAGGGGAGAGAATCATGATTATCAATTAGCCTTCTTTTAGTGTAAACAGGTTCACAGGTTTTATGTTCATGTTTGGTGACTACGTGGTGATATTCAGTTCTACGAATGGCTCTATAATTTAAATTAATCGGGGAAGCCTTATTAACCACAAGATCGCATATAGAGTCGAAATTTATGATTTGAGAGTTTTTATAATTTAGAGTAATGCCTTTCACTTTGCAAACATGATGCTGCTTACCATCAGGTGACCGTACTTTAAAGGCATACAATTTAGGTCCACCCGAGACAAAAGTTTCAATATAACTTCCCGAACCATAAACTACGAGCTCATCTGTCATATCCCCTAGTAAACATCCTGTATCTGGGTAATATTCACCTGCCTCATTTTTACTAGCGAAAATTACAGAATCCGTATCAAAATAGAGAACACGACGATCTAGTTTTTTCAAATAACCATACAATTTTAAACGGGCCTGCGTTGTTGTGTATGCGGCTATAACTACATTAGTAACAGGCGATGGGGCTACAGCTTTGTCTTTATACATCCAAGATGCATAAATATTTTCCTGGTCTACTGGTAAGATATTGGTAAGAACTTTATCTGGACTTTCAATAAGATCAATTAAAGCTTTTTGGGTATCTAATATTCCAGTTTTTGGCATATTTCGACGTTGTCCAAATTTACCCCAGAAAGAATTTAAACAGAGCTTAGCCAGTGATCGTAAACCACGATTTTTTTTTATGTTTTCCGGATTGAGCTGAATGCCCTCTAAATCAAAATTTTTTTTCACACATGCTTTTTTACGCTCCTCGGTGGCACAATCAGAAGGATATCCGCTGGCTTCATGTTTAAGCTTGAAAAATCTATTCATATATTGTACAAAGGGACCACCGATTTTTGAGATCGGGTCATACTGAGTTGTCTCATATTGCCAAATCTCAAAAATCGATGTAATTTTGTACCAATGTTCGACAGCCACTTTTAGCTCATCAGAAACCCATGTTCCCCCTATTTCTTTTTCGATGATACTATCGGCATGTGGACAATCTTGCTGTAACTGCAATTCACAGCAAGTTCTGCACAGAGGGAACATCAGTTTACCGTGCATACGAACAGGAAGAACAGGCAAATAACTATTAGTAGGTGGTAATACCCTACATTTGATAAGACCCTCGACATTATTTAAATCATTATCTGGTCCACTTAATTCCTTACAATCATCACTAATATAAACTTTTGGGTGACCTATGGGGAATTTTCCATATTTTGATATAAATGGATATAAGGAACAAACATCCAGATAAGAGATTTTTATATTGTCTCTTGCCTTATAATAGGAAAATGTATTTCCTGTTCTTCCCCCGTAGAAATCATCGAGAGGATTAAGAGCACCGTGCATTAGAAGAGGATGGTCTTTTGAAAACTCTCTTAATGCAGGATCTCTGGATTTTAACCTATTAAAGTCACACTCCCACATCTCAACTACTTCGTAACCCTTTTCTCGAAGTCGTTCAGTCTGGGTCCGTGTACGCTCGAAACGGTCACTCATGCTTTCAGAATTTTTACCGAAACCTATTCTTTCATGACGATTAGTTTCATTACACCGGGAACAACCGTGCCAGTAACAACCGTGAAACTGATAAACAGTTTTTTTATTTCTAAGCGTATCCTCATAATAACCATCAACTAATACACCTTCAGGTAGTTTGTATTCTAGTTTTCGGCCAGCATGAATGATTTCTAAGTCTAATTCACGCTCTACAGACAAAAGCCATTCGATAGCCTTTTTAGACTGTTTATTTGCTAACCTATAGCCCCCAGTTGGTAGGACACCTATTATGTCGGACTTTAAATAATTTTTCCTAAAAACTACTAAGCAAGCTGATGCAATGGTGACGCTTTCGACAAAAGGATCAACATTAGTTACCTTGATGAATAATTCTCGGAAAGCTAGACAAGCAGTATGAAGAATATCAACGTCATTTATACAGTACGTTCTAATTTCATTTTTTAAATTAAAAATGTAATTAGTTTCAATCAATTCTTCATACCACTTGTCAAATTCTTTACGGCCCTCTAAGGACATCGTATCTTGGGAGTAAAAATGTTTAGCTGGTAATTTACCTACATATAGCTCATTCTGCGGTGTGTTGAAGAGGTGCGGAAATGTACCTTTCTTTGCCTCTTCTAAACCGAAGGCTGCAGGCATAGCACTTAATGGCATATGTAGATAATTAAGGCTATCAATCAATCTTTTTTTTTTTTTACTTTTAGCAAAATTACGATAGTACCATTTAAAATAAGCTCTGGCGGTTCATTAGTACCTCTATTCTTAATGAGTTCTCTAAGAATGAATTGCGCATCGAAACCTTTCGCATTATGTGCTATGCGAACGGTCTCATCAAAATGCTTCAAATCACGAATAGCGAACTCAGTGAACTGGGCCACAGGATCCTTATCAGAAATATACTGGCGCACACCACACCATCGACATTTTACATTGGGATCCGGATCGTTCATACAATCTTCACAAACCTGCTGTGCTACACACAAATTAGGTTTGTGCATATTTTTTGATTCGTCACCTTTGACTTCTTCACATTGCTGTGTTTCGAAGTCATAGAAAATGTAAGCCACTTTTTTAGTTTTTGACTGTCCTCTTTTATCTTTTTTTAATTTCTAGGGGTGCCATAAAACAAGAATGATTGATTGGACAAAGTTTCTTACACGTTGTGCAATCAGAGAAGCCACATTTATGTACCTCCCCTTTCTTGGTTTTCTCAGAGTTAAGTAACTTTGAACAACCATTGCAGATTTGCAATACAGAACAAATACTTTTACCTGTAGAGTGTGAATTAGGAAGTAAATGTTTCCTGAAACATTCAACTCCATAAAAATACCGTCGACAGTCCCCACATTTGATATTGTCATTTTTTTATCCATGTCAGCATTGACTTTACATGATGGGGAACTAAAACAAGCGTCACATTTCATTGTGCACCTGTGATCAGTTTGTCTAAAGTAAGCCTTATTACATGGTATACAAAACTTTTTCGCTGCGCCAGCCCCGAATAAATTTAGTATAGCACTATAATGAAAATTTGGATCTCCTTCATAAAGTAAATAAATATTGTGCTTGACCTCACTACCTGTATTTGTTATTTATCCAATATCTGGTATTATCACACCAGCATCTCTAGTAAGCTTTTCAGCTGCCTTAATTTGTACTTTGAGCTTATCCCTGTCACTTATACTTCTATACTTTTTTTTAAAATGATTATTATTCGGATCGGACTGATGATTTGCATTATCAATCGCTACTACGATAGCCTGGGGTAGACACATGTTATTGTTGTTGTTAGTTATAGTGTGAACCGATTTTTTAAAAACGTTGCTAGCTAGCTTCACACGACCTTTTCCTGCTATCACACTTACTCGCGTAATCCCAACTACAAAGGTGTCATCAATATTAAAACTTATGGCACTTTGAACTACTGATTCTACTAATTTCCACAAGTCTTCGAAATGCAGATCTTTGACGGGCAAAAAGGCTTTCCAGGCAACTCCTTTGCTAAACGCATCCGATCCAAACACAATTCCCACTGAATCTGTTTCCTTACACCACGAGACTATATGTGACGTGCGCCGAAGAAAGGGGGCTTACTCTGGAAAGCGAGATTTTTCAGGACGAGCGGTCGAAGTCGACCCGATAGACGCGACTTTTAGAAGAGAGGGAGGACCACGAAATCTTCCCACACCGCTTGCCAAAACATTCTCACGCATGTAGCGGCGCTGCTCACGGACGGAGTATAGATGCGACGCGGAGATGTAGTGGTGAGTGGTGGGAGGTGTTTCACGGGATCTCGAGCTCTCGAGCGAAAGCACGATTTCTCGGGTACCTATGAACTCAATTATTAGCAATAATAACGCTCGGAAATTTTTTTCGGTGGTTTCATTAAAAAGAGCAACTCAAAAACTATCGAGAGGTGTAAAAACCTCGATTTTTCCAGAGTAAGCCCCCTTTCTTCGGCGCACGTCACATATAATTATATAACTCTAAAAAGGCTAATTCCAACCAAGTAACAGGATTGTTCTCCCCATAAGTTACAATTTTAAAAGATAATTTTCGCCCGTTTGTGTCAAATTTTCTTACATAGTGGTCACTCTCGTCTATTTTTATTATAAAGGGGGCTGAAATGTCACTCTCATTCCTACCTTGTGGTTGGGCACCATGTAAATCTTCTGAGAGACTTTCAACAGCTTCATCAGCCATCGACTGGCCATGAGAGTCTTTTCTTGTGGGAGATGTGCTAACCTCCATAGTTTTGGATGGGCCTGCAATCGCACTAAGATCTGGAGCTGCTGTCACATGAATCGGGGTCTGCTTCCTATTCGACCCTACTTGAGCCGATGTGTTTTTTACACAATTTTGAACTTCTGAAGAATAATAATTTTTAAAATCATTCTTTCTTTTGTAGACGAGTGTTTAGGAATACCTATGTTATGTATATATACACATATAATTTACATTACCTTTTCGTTTCAGTTCAAATGTAGATTCATCCATTTTTTTCGCATTTTCTGCTCCTTTCGTACTTCCTGAAGTACTTTTTTTTGTTTCTTCTGGATCTCCTCGAAATTCTCCTTTGCAATCATGTTTGCCCGGTATTCATCCTGCTTCCTTTTTGCTATTTTTAACCTTTCTTGCTTTGCAATCTCTCTGTTTATTTTATCATCCTGCAATTTGCGCTCATTTTTTAAATCTGTCTCTCTAATTTGGGCATTTTTCTTCAATCTGATTTCCCTTTCTTTAGCTGCTTTGATTTTTGATGTTTCTTGAATTTTTTCCTGTCTAACTTTTTCCCTTTTATCTGGCACAATGTCCTTGTCAAAGTCCGTCTCGTCTACAGTTTCTACTACTACATTGCTGTCTATTCTTTTATTATTCTATTTCTTATTAACTCTAGGATCCCGTACTACACTTCCCTCACCAAATATAGACTCTTTTAAGCTTTTTTGCTTCTTTGAGCAACCCGATTCTACCATTGGATCAGAATGTTCCCTCTTTTTATTACATTCTACAGTTTTTTCTTTTGCATCTGCCTCCGCCTGATTCCTTATTTTTTTATAATGCATATCGTCGGCTATCTTAGATTTTCTGGATTTACCACTCTGAATTTCAGCTTTAACAAAAAGAGAAGCAAAAAAATCAACACAGGTACACTATATTGGAATGTTCACTTTTATAAAAATGTAATGACTAAAAATTAAAAAGAGTTTTACTTACCAATGATAGTTTGTATATTATTTATTGCAGAGTTCCTCTCTCTCTCTGCATTTTCAAATATTTCTTCAATACCATAAGTAAAGGTATATCGCCCTTCATTTGTACGGCTGTTTGCACAACATCATCAAGCGGCCCCTGTGGATCACATTGGCCAATGTATCGTTCTAACTTGGTAATAAGACGATGTCTTTCATCCTCCCTCTGATGAGTAATTGCTTCCTGGTTAGTTTGATTATTCATTCGAAATTATTGGGCTTATTGTTCACTTGAACTGATAACTTTAAGCTACACTGATAAACTCCTCACAGAACACAGTTCAATTTATCACACGCAACAATTGTACAAAATAAACTGTGAAAACTAATTACGGTCGAACGTACTTCACGTTTGAGCATATAGCTAAGACTGACGTTTCACCGAAAATGAAACCTTTGGAAAAATGTTACGGAAGAACACAATTATCTATGACCCTTTCACTTTTCCTATGTCATTCCAACGCTTCTACCAAAAAGACCTTTCCCTTTCGAACCTATGGGTAACGGTATATACTCAAATCTAATGACCATACTGGAATGGGGCCCATGACCATAACGCCTCCACAACTTTTCTATTTGACAATCTTTTCGACTGATCTTTACACCTTTAAACCTGTGAATAGCCTTCTTCTTCACCCACTGTGTCATTATTCATGATTTGGTTCTCGTTATGAAAGTGTCACTGTGATTTGAAGAATAAAAATTAGAAATTCTAAACATTTGCTTCGATCATAGAGTTATACCTATAGAGTAAGGGTAATTATTAAAGCATAATTCTGATTTGATATTTTAATCTCCACTATTTTATTTTGAACCAATGATATTCAAGCATCGCTTATGAATCGTGTCTAGACTTGTATCCCTCCCACCCCATAATGTCTTTATTCCCTTGTACTTAAGTTCTCTGAGTAGTCAGCTAAGAATCAGTTTCTCTGTATCTTTGAAGCCGTACCTACAATGTCGCAAACTATGACTGGTGTTGAAAAAAAAGGAGCTGAAATTTCCCCTTTCACTGTTACTAGTTCTACTGCTGCTACTAAAAAAAGAGTTCACATGACGGAAGTGGATGCATCACGCAAGACAAACAAACATCTCATTTTAACCACACTGTACGCACTCAATAACTCATGCAGTGAAAACGCTATTGTTGGTCTTGAAGTGCAGTCGGATGACAGTTTTCAACCTATTGTAAAAATTGTGTCTAACAAGCTACAAGGAATCACATTTGGGGCAGCAACATGGTCCAAATTCCAGCAACAATTTAAATTCATAAGCACCTACTTTGAATTTGAGGGCTATTCAATGTCAGAGCTGGAACCACTCGAGATTAATGACTACATAGTGAAGTTCACGACGTCCTACGGTGAAAAGACTATTCTTTTTAAAAAACACCTGTTCCCGAGGGTTATTGTGAGGATGGTGAAAATTCTTGTAAAAACAAGAAACAAAAAGTTTTTGTACCTGCAGTGGCTATGAAAAAAGCTAGCTTTATTGGTTTGAAAAATATTATGTTTTGTGCGAATGAATATTTTGGAATGCTTCAAGCTTTACGTATTTTGGTAGAGGATTGTATGTCACGAATTGTAGAATTGTTAACCGAACATTGTATTTCTATGAAGATGGTCGAACCATCTGAGAATTTTATTTTTGAGTTAATGAACCACGAAAAGTGTGACGAGTTTAAAAATCTAATGTATGAACATTTATCATCGAAATTCAATGACTATTATATTGATATTATTCATCATGAGATTGGTGGTGTATTATTAACCCATGTAACTTCTATTGTACGAAAAAATGTACTAACAAGAATCACGTTCAACTAACGTTGTTGTATTATTATGGAAATTTTTTACATTGCATACGTCTACTTCAACTATATGTAATATATACTGATTATTATGTGTATTATATTTTCCAAACTATTTTAATCAATAAATATGACCAAACTGAAATGTACAATGTTACGCTTTCATCTAAAAATATTCACCTCTAGTATATAGATAGAAAAGTGTGTCTCCTTGAGAGCAAGATAATTGAGGTCACATAGAGTGAAGGGCGTAAGATGCTTATAGTCATCACACGAGTCCCAAATTTTCTTCATACAAGCAAGTGCTGCATTTTTGGGTCCATTCTTCAGCGTTATGTGGTCTAGGTGAGGTGAGAGGGAAAGTACGTAAACATTAGAGTGAGATAACTAAGGTCATATACAGTGAAGGGCCTCAACTCTTCATAGACACACTGCCTGAGGGCGAGGGGGGTCGGCGCCATAGTGCGGTGAGGGGGGCTAAGGAGTAGTGGAAGGGGTGTCTGGTCGAAGTGGTGCCTTACTACTATTGATGTTGATTTGAAAAACTTCATTAATCTATTTTCATAATATTCAATACATTCAGGATGGCTGGAAACATGGAGGAGATAAATAATTTTTTTAACAAGGTTGTGTATAAATACCGGTACCGACAAAAAAATGCGCGGTATCACTTAAAAAATAACAAAAATTTGGTTATATTTTGAAAATGAATTTTGCCAAAAAAAAAAAATAAAGATAGAAAACGTAATTTTGAAAATTTTGAAAATGTTTCGAAATAAAGTAAATTTTTGAAAATTTTTAGATACTTCATATTTTCGTACATTTCCGGAAAAAGAACGAAGCTTAAAGTTTTCAATTTTTCAACAGTTTCAAAAATTCAAAAATTGAAAAAAATTTCCATATTGATTTGAAATTGGTTTATATGACCTTCTAAAAACATTTAATTTTATGAGTAATAACTTAAGGAAAATTAAATGTTATTAGAAAGAATCATATCCTCATAGTGACTGCAGACTCTGCGTCACATTCTAACGGCATTGTGTGATGCAGAGAGTGTTGGCCAAATGCGACTCATAGCGCTCGCAGATGTGTGCTCGACAGTCCATGCTGGCGAGATGAGTGCGTTATTGCACGCAGAACCTGACAATCACAATCTGCGGGTGATCTGCGTCACACAATTGTTATCTGGAAAGCTTTAAGTTTTCAAAACTTAGCTAATGTGACCACAACAATCGTAAAAGTCTAACTCGCAAAACGTAAACATATTACTCGCGAATCTCGCAATCAGCTGAGTTCACTCTCTGTTCACCTAAACTTTTTATTCACAAAAAAATTGTGTCTCTTGCATGCATGAGAGAATCTGATACCCTGATTGGCTGCGAGAATTACATAGTTAAAAATCTACATTGGCAGTCGCATGTGGATACGATGCAAGTGTGACAGTGCCAGTGCTAGGAATACATTCCCTTATAGCACGGAACGTTCCTCCGGCACGTTCCGCGGGAAGCTTCGGAGCGTGTACAATGTATGCCGTTTGGAAACGTTTCAATGAAACGTTCCACTGGTACCTGAGGGGAACCTTCCGTTATTATTATTTTAATAACAATTATCTCATAAACCATAAGTGATAGGTAAAAATGGATGTCATTTTTGAGTTTTGTGTACCGCATATACTACATTATAATATCATCTCCATAATATAAACTGACATCGGTTTACGCGATATTTATTGATAATAATAACAATTACGGTAATTTTTGGTCAGAATGTTCCAAAAACGTCCTGCAATATTAGGTTTGTAACATTGATATATGTTACCAGAGGAACGCTAAATTTTAAAAGTAGACGCTGTGAATTGATGCCTTCTCTTGAACCGTATTCAAGGCGGAAATTCGCTTTCCCGTATCGTATATAGTAAACTTAAATGATCTTATTTGGAAAATTCGAGCCTGGGCTTTTGAGGAGGGCCAAGCCATCGTGCCCCCCCCCCCCCCGTATCCGTGCCTGGACTGCGAAGCACGAGATACGTGTCGACAATGTGTTCGTTAAATCTAAAGGAGCTTTAACGAAAGAGAAATCAAAATCACCAAATTACAGTTGTCGATGATTTGGCCTTTAGTTTTGGAAGGTCTGTCCACAAATGTGGGGGAAGTACAAGGAGCGAGCGCGCAGCGCAAGGCAAATACATTATTGAGCGGAAGCACGAGATAAATATATTATCACGCGCGAAGCGCGAAAAGCAAAAGTTACGCGTCCTAGGTTCGCTCAAACTTGCAAGCCTCGCGCGCCGCGGACGATGAGGATGTGCCAGCGTGGCGGGCAGATTTTTTATTTTCATTATTATTTTTACGAGTGAAACAAAAACCACGCATTACCTAAAAATTACGAATAACAAACGTATAGCTCTTTTTTGGGTGCACAACTATTGTCTACTAATTTTTTCCGTACCTTGCGTCGTTTCTCCAAAAATTTAACATTTTTATTCTCAATGTTATTCTCCACGATTCACACAAGAACTATGCATTCCATCAAAAAATTATTAATAACAAATTTGTAGCTCTTCTTTGCGTGAACAACTTTTGTTCATTCATTTTTTTTCGTTGCTTGCGTCGTTTATCCAAAATTTTTATTTTTTCTTACTTTTAATTTTGTTTTTTACGAATAAAAAAAACTTCTCGTCCTATAAAAATGTGATTGATGAACAATTTGTAGATCATTTTTGGATGCTCGATTTTTGTTGATTTATCTTTCTTCGTACTTTGCATATCTTGGCCGTAAAATTGAATTTTTGAGTTTTTATTATTCTTTTGTGCGATCAAAATTTGAATTTTCGATTTTTCCAGAATATATGAAAACATGGTATAATAATTCTCTAGGGCTTTCAAAAAGCAATATTTTTCTTTCCTTGACTTTTTTCGTATCGTGCAATGTTTGGCATACAATTTGCATTTTCATTTCTTTTTTTGAGTTTTGCAAACGGTATAACTCTGATTTTATCTTTATCAGAAAAAGTCGTAGGCTAAATTGTTTGACTTTCTGAGTACCACGAACTTCCGTACATCGTAAAACATCGCAAAACCTGTTTTTTGTGGGATTCAGGGGGCTCGAAACTTGGAGATTTAAAGAAATCCGCGATAATGAGTCTTCACATGAAACTAATACCTTCTGATTATGATGAGAATGTAAGAAGACTTCACATGATGAGAAAATTTTTGAACCACAATTTATGAAGTTGATTTCATTAAATAACAAAATAAGAATTTGTCGAATTCGCTGTATTTTCAATGTCAATTTCTGGGTCTCGGCGATTTTTTTATTAATGCATTTTTGCCACTGGAAAGTTTTGAAAGACCCACAAAAATTCGTTTTCTATTGACACAGGTGTTGAGTATCTCTTGCGAAAACATAGGCGCATTTATATGGAATTATATCTTAGAAAAGAATTAATTGAAATTCGGAAAAAATTGGGAAGACTTTTTCAATCTCCAGGAATGTAAAAAAATTTTAATTCACGAAAATTGAAAAACTCTGCGAAGGAGAAACTTTTTAAACATTTTTTTCGAGCGCTGGTGACCAAGCTGCATATCTATCGACTTTAATTCATTTGATTATAGTATACATGCACAGAAATAGATAAGAGAAAAATACTATTAATTATATGCAGTTAAAAAACGTATGTGAATTTCGCAATGTAATTAGTTTATCCATCTTGTCGATTTGGATATTGAGAAGCTAAAATACAGTTTTATCCTTGAAAATTACAGATATGGCATAAGAATTGCTAGTGGTGTAGAGAGCATAGAAACTGTGGTCCAAGGGGTGAAAGCTGTACGATAGTGTAACCTGTATAATCGACCAGCATAGCGTAAGGATGCGTGACTATGAGAGAGAAAGAACGAGAGTGAGATAGGTGTGGGGATGGAATGGTGGGTGGAAAGTGGTTGGAAGGGTTTGGAAGGATTGAGTGGAGTGTCTCGAGTCTCAGTGCACAAGAGCTTTCCGAGCTTTTCATACAAGCATTGTAGTCCGCACTACAAACTTGGAGTTGCCAAAGGTGATGATTTGTCGTGTAACAAGAATACTAGCCGGTAAGATTGTGTCTATTTCATTAAAAACTCATCATTGTGTTGTAAAACGTCGCGACGAAAATTTGTCGTCGCATAATAGTGTGAAGTAACGAAAATGGTTACAGAAACATTTTTAGGAAAGTGAAAGCCGCTAACTTGTTTGGCTAAGGGAGCAATATCATATATGATAATGGGCAAAAACGATTTCAAACTAATGTATTCTCTCTTCCTGGAAAGTGGCACAGAACTGTAGAAGCATTCTTATTACTATAAGTACCATAGATTACTTACTAATTAATTACTCTTACCTTAAAATATGTTTTAGTTTATATTTTATTTTTAAAGAGAGTTTTTGATATAAATGTTCAAATATCCAGCTATGATATTTAGGCTCAATATTCTTATTTCTTTATGATGATAATGACAAGAATTACAAAAGATTATAATCATTCACAATCCTTGAATCTGCATTCTTGTCGAAAACCATGATACGAGATATGAAATGAGAAAAATTAAGTCGATTTCGATCATTTTCCAAAACGTTAGATGCGATGAAACACAACCAGAGATAAAATGTAAAAATTATTCATATTATACGTTCAGAAACACCCTTAAAGCATGGAATTCAAAACATCTGATAAGATTCGACATAACAAATAAATGTATGTTCTCAGCATTGGGGTCGGATTGCTCAAGGTAATTCAATTCAAAGCAATCCAGCTATTAAGCCGATGTAAAAGTATGTTTAACAAAATCTAATAAAGTATAATTAATCCCTATCTAGTTCTAGAAAAAATTTCACAATAACGAATGCATGTTTTGTAATATAGAGAGTTGCCTACCATTTGCTATATAAATAACAATGGCATATTCTTTCAAAGTTTGGTATTGATTGTAGGAAGTAACGCTTAGTAAGTATACTTAAAATGCTCAAATTTTAATAACTGTATACACCACGTCAAAAAGCTGTATCGGATTCAAGTCATATCTACAAAGCATCTGTGGTCTCTTTTGCCACCAAAAGTAGGGTCCAAAAAAGTAATTCTAGCTCTTTTATGTATAACTGTTACTTTAATAATTATTAGTAATAGTTAGTAATAGTTAGCTATTGCTTAAATAATAGTTATAGTAATAGTAGTATATCGCGAGGCCTGCAAGCAAAGTAACTGCAAGGTGATTAACTTAAAGTGACAACTTACTGCAAAAGTAGTGCTCAGAGCTGTATATGCGGATAGTTTGCGAATTTCCATTTTGTAATAATCAGAATTCTAATATTTTTTATCAAGAGGCTACAATACATATAAATGACAGGTTAGGTTATGTGCTCTTTGTGCAGATGTTTGAGAAATCTCTTAAATCATTGTGAACCTATTCCGTTTCCATTTTATTTTTCAATTATGTAAACTATACCGAGAAGCATTTAATTTTACTTTTCTGAATAATTATTTTAAACATCAAAAAGGCTTTAACTGTAATCTGAAACTGTGCTTCGAATCCTAAATGAACTGCGGTCATAAGACGGAACTGAACATTATTTTTCAATTTTATTTTGGAGAAGGTTCTCAAAGCATCTGTGACGTTGACGATTACATACTTATTGCGAAACTCGCTCTTCGCGCTCAACAATTAGGTTCGCTTCTTTATACTTTTCGTCATGATCGAAATAAACAGCCACGGTTCGAGTTATAATTTCACAGTAAAGCTTGCAATATTATTTTAATATCTTTTTTCTGATACACATAGAAGTATTCTTAATTTTCAATAGAGACACTAGGGCATGATACAATTTCTTTCACAAAGTAAAACGAGCGCAATAGGAATGTTCCGCTATCCATTTTTTGAGAATTTATTGCCAAAATGATGAATATTCAAATTTTTTCCTCTGAATTATATGGTTCACTTCTGAAATATTTAATATTTGCCGATTATAGATATATTTACGGACTTTTCTGGATATTAAATTTGGAACAACAAAAATCAAAGAAATTGGAAATATGTACTCAGTTTAAAGAATATATTAAAAATCATGACGCTGTATTAAAAAAATCCTTATATAATCTACCTAATGGATGATTAAATATCCACATGGAGACAATTAGTTCATGTAGTTTCCCACAACTTTTCGGTAATTCCAGGACAATTCAATGTCTTGTTTAGTTCTAGCAATTCTGGAATAGGGTACCAATTAAAATTGTTCTGTTACAATGCCGTAACAAATCTGTAACAGTTTGAAGAGGTGAATATGTTCTTAAATTGATCCGTGATAAGAAATAGAGAAGGTTTGTATGGGAGCAGATATGTGCTACTGCCTAATGGATAATCACTCATATCATTGTCACATCGTTAAATGGCATGATTTTTATCTGTCGTTAACACACCTTCTTTTGACTCTTTAGTCGATATACTGCCTGAACAAACATTCTATTTTTTTGTACTTGACATTTTTGTTAAATTATTAAAAATTTAATTTTTAACCTATAAACACGTGCGCGTCGTGTGTGTTGCAAACGAAAACTGTAGAGGGCGCATTGCAGACAACTGCATTACAGAGGATCCAGATACAGTGTGGCAACCTAGCCGGATCCCTGCCGATGAAACAGCACTAAAAAGGCACTGGAAAACGGCACTGGGCTGCCAGTGCGGTTGCAGTGACTGTTTTTGCGGATTTCGGCACCTAAACGGCACTGAGGGTGATCCGACGGTCATATAATGGTTCTATTGTATTCGTCACGTACCGGACAGGCAGAGTGGTTTACAATAGTTGGCCGCCGCCAACCCGAATCCCTTTTTAAATTTTTTTGTTCAAATTATTAACACTTTTTTTAATTTATGAATTTTCTTATGATATATATTATATACTTATAAATTATATACTAATATACTATTCTGAAGTTGAATTCGAAAATGTTGTCTGTTTTGGCGTATCTCGTTTCATTTACTAGATACATTATATTTATTCCAATTTTAAACTTTTCAAACAAAAAGTTAGATATCTGAAATTATCTAAACTTGTAGATTCTGAATTTCTAACTTTCGCATAGGTAATTACAAAATTTTACAAATTTTACTTTTTAATTTTTAATCCCTTTCAGCTGGTCTACTTGGTAGCCTATTCTCAGGTATAAAGGGAACTTCTGCAGGCATTTAAAACTGAAATCTGAGTAGCTTTAAACGAGCAGCACTGAAACAGCACTGGGCAGTGCCGTTTGAGTGCCGTTTCAGTGCTGTTTAAT
>CAKNXH010063355.1:92470-153547 GCA_932178445.1 Andricus quercusramuli
TGAATCCCTTCTCTCTGCCATCCCCACCCTAGTCGGCGTCTTAAACGACTCTTGACCGCTACCGCTACCGCTACTGTCCCCCTTCACTCCACTAACCGAGCTCGCAACCTTGTCAGCAATTGCCTCATCTCCCGCCTGACCTCTGGCGCCCGTTTGCGGACTTCTTACCGTCGTCGACATCCCCGTATCCAACCTTACCCACTGTTCCACGACGCTACCCTCTCTTCACCTGCCTATCTCTTACCCCCCTTGCCGCACAACAATTTTTCACTCCTAACCTCAAAACTTTCGTACACTCCAATTTCCTTTTCACACACCTCACTTTCAACCTCTACACCCTTGCCTACACTCACCCTTCTTCCGTCACACCTGATCTCCGCACTCAATGCCCTTTCTCCTTCCACACACGCTGATTCCCTTCACCAAAGCCAAAAAAACCAACACTTGACACAAAACAGTTCTCTCGCGATCGGTACCGAAAACGGAAGCCTTATTATTTTTATATATTTTTTTTTATATTGTAATATAATAATAATAATAAATAAAAAATATAATAATATTATAAATATTTTTTATATATTATTTTATTTAAATCTAAAAAGTTATGGAAAGGTATGTATTATTTTCAAAGTATACGAGGAATATTTTAATAAAGTTAAAGATAAAGTAAAATTTTTTTATTTAAATATTGATATTGAAAAGTATCTATTATATTTATGGTATGGAAAAAATATTTTATTGAAGGTAAAGATGAAATTTATATTTCAATTTAAATATGGAAAAGAATTAAAAGGATTTAGTATTATTCAAAGAAATATAAATGCAAAGAAAAATATTTAATGGAAGTTTCGTGAAATTTCTTTTAATATGTAGAAGGAACTTAGAAGAATTTCTTGAGATTTTATTTTAATTTGAAATGGAACTTGCAAAATTTTCGTGAAATGTATTTTTTTAAATTTTAATTCGGAATGGAACTTATAACATTTTTTGTGAAATTTATTAGTTTTTTAAAAATTTCTTTTTGGAGAAAAACTTGAAAAAATTTGGTGAATTTTTGTATTTATAAATTTAACACAGACCCTTTAAAAAAAAAGGAAAACACTTTACTGACGGGATTTTGAGTAACGTTTAAGAAAAGAAAGAAATAAAGGATAGCAATGTATAAACAAACTTACCGAAGATCTTGTTGAGTACTCGCTTGGAACGTTTAATAATCATGTATTTAGTAGTAGGCGCCCAGTCTGTCCTTCGTCGATAGACTCCTTTGAAGACTTTTAGTGTCTCCGGAAGGATACGGCTTCAGGATTCAGCGTGATTTTGTTTTGTATAAAATACAAAGATGTTTGGAGAAGTTTTTGGGAGGGTTTTCTCACTTTTCAGGGGTTACTGACTTTAATTCGAACAATTTAAGTAATTGTAGATTTTTTGATTTCTAACTTTCAAAGTATTTTCACTGATTTTAGTTTTAAAACAATTGAAGTAGTTTTGAATTTTGAGTTTTCACTTTCAAAGCATTTTCACTGATTTTAGTTTTGAAACAATTAAAGTAGTTTTGAATTTTGAGTTTTCACTTTCAAACTATCTTCACTGATTTTATCTTTATCAATGATTGACGCTTTTTTATTGAGTCCGCTCTTTCGCTTTTATTTGAATTTGAATTTTCACACGTTTCGGAGAGTTTTTAGCAGCGATTCGTCGGTAGAAATAAACATGTCTTAACCCTTAAAAACGTGGGTATATATAGGCAGAAAATCTGGTCAGGGGTGGAAAAATAGTCCCTTCATGTACCATTTTTGAGAAGCTTTATTGCATTCTTGACCCAGATCCTGGAATAGTGTGTAGGTGGGAGGCCACGCGCCGGTGTTTCCCATGCATTTTCTCGAGGGTTTGCCGGCCGCCACATATCATTGTGACGTTTATAGCATTTTCATCTATTGGGCCATAGTAGACGGGCCTCGCGTGTTCCTTCATGGAGCTTCCGATCTTCTGATTGGTTGTGACGTCAATGACCACGCATGCACATTTGTATGATTTCATGTTCTTCAGAATTTGATAAAGAATTTTATAATATGATTCAGAATATAAATAGTAAATGTTTATAACAGTGATAATTGATAATGATAGATCATGATGATTAATAATAAGAGATATATGGTTTAATTTATAAATGATGCACTATTCGGATATACATATGAAGTGTTAAATATATCTATGATCGGTAAGGTAGGGTGTTTATGGTAATGATAGGTACTAAATATTTATTATAATTGATGTTGATAAATAATTATTATTATAAATAAGTGAATATTATGTTTATATAGCGCTCACAGGCCATGATGTTTTAATAATCTATGAGTGTTGTTCAGAGAATATATTCAAAGACTACTTGCTCTTATGGTAATGATAGGTTCTGAATATTTATTATAATTTATATTGATAAATGATTATTGTTATAAATAAGTAAATATTATGTATACATATATATATATATATATATATATATATATATAACGGACACAGGCCGTGACAGTAGTTTGTGCTGATTTTCAAGAAGTTAATTTTTTTATTCTTAATATTATTTCTCATGAATTAAAAAAACTACGCCGCCTATCAAAAAATGATTATCAACTAATTTGTAGATCTTTTTTGGACGAACAACTTTTTCTTGTCCTTTGTATCGTTTTTCCAAAAATCTAATTTGTTTATTGTAAATCTTATTCTGTACGATTATAACAAAAACTATGTCGCCTATCAAAAAATGATTAATAACGAATTTGTATATCTTTTTTAGATGCACAATTTCTCTCGAATTGTCTTTCTTTCTATCTTGCTTAGTTTGAACGCAAAATGCAATTTTTGTTTTTTACTTATTTTTTTGGTAGTTGTATTGTATATTTAATCTCTCCCTTTTACGGGTTTGAGGGCCTCCACTCCCTGTACATATCTTTACATTTCATCCTTAGTCTAACTTATTCGCTGCTTATATTCTAAATCTTCGCCTTACATGATAACAGTCATATTAATACTATTATTCTTAACTTTCTACAAATCTAAGCATGAGCGACCTTCCAGGGCTTCCGTTTTCTCTTACCATCAATTGCATTTTCAACGATTTAAAATTTACCATTTTTCTAGTGACTTTCCTTCACAGAGGATTACCCGTTTGGCTCTGCCCTGTTCCCTTGCTTTCTCTTATTTCTTCCAGCTTTTTCATCCACATCACTCCCTGTCCATTACCATCCAAGATCAATCTCACACACTCATCCACACTCAACTGTCCATCTTCCTCTCCTGTACACCTCTCTAACACATGTGCCCATGACTCCACCTCGTATCCACATACTCTGCACAAATTATCCTCTTCATCTATCCAATATCTACAAGATCTCACTCCTTCCCCCATTCTAAACCGTACCACCCTATTCCATTTGTCTTCCTTTTTCATCTTTTGCAAATATTCTGGTTCCGTCAACCCTTTGACCATCATATACCATCTATTGTACTTCGAATCCATAATCTTTCTCCATCTCTCTTCTCCTTGTCTTACTAATAGCTCTAATTCTATGTTCTGCCAATCCAGAACCCCTTCCTGCATATCACAAACATTCCTCATTTTTGTCCTTTCTTCCTCCCATTTCGAGTTTCCCAAATTTCCTCTCGTCTCCTTGTTCCGAACTTCGTCCAAGCATACTTGTGCTATCCTGCTCCCCTCCCCCCTTTTCAGTTTCTCTTCAAACCTCCAGGCTCTCTCAATTTGTCTCGTTACCATTTTCTCCCTTCCTAGTTCTTCCCTCAACATGTATCCTGGGCAACTCCAACTAACCCCCATTACCCATCTCAGAAATCTCTCATGCATACTTTCCACTTTCCTATGTTCTTTCCATCCCCAGACTTCTACCCCATAACCCAATACCGCCCATACCAACGCATCAAACAACCAGACCCTCATTCTCCAATCGTCCTTGAACCTTCTCTTTCCTATACCCCATACTTGGCCCATTACTTTGCTCGCACATTCGATTCTCTTCCTCACCTGCACCTCGTTTCCCCCTCCTGCCTCAAACCAGAAACCTAGGTAACAGAACTCCTCCACAGTTTCCACTGTTTGTCCGTTCATCTTCCAACCGTAACCTATTTTGGTATTTCTCTTTCTGAAGCACATCACCTTGGTCTTCCCTACGTTCACCGTCAGTTCTTTTGCTCGTACATATTCTTCGAAAATTTTTATCATTAGGTTCATACCCTTCTCATCGTCTGCTAATAGAACTACGTCGTCCGCGTATGCTAGGGAGTATAGTTTGCTATTACCCAGGATCGTCCCCCCTTTCCCTTTCTCCTTTAGCTTCTCCTCTAAGTCTGCCAGCAGCATATTAAAGAGCAGCGGACTCAACGGGCACCCTTGCCTAAGACCTCTTTCTGTCCAGAAAACCTCCCCTTTTTTCCCCCCTATCTTCACCCTAATCCTGGTTTCAGTAAAAATTTCCTTTATCCTCTTCACTAACCCTTCCTCTATTCCCTTCTCTTTCATTGCCTGCCATAGAACTTTTCTATTCACTGAGTCAAAAGCTGCTTTAAAATCTACGAACAAGGCTACTAATTTCCCTTTTTTTCTCCCTAAGTTTCTGTTAACCAAGTAGTTGAGTACGTAAATGTTATCTATTGTTCCCATCCCTTTTCTAAATCCCGTCTGATTGTGTGGGATACTTTGTTTCTCTTCTATCTGACTCTCCAACCTTTTTCTTAGAATTTCCGTGTATATTTTATAACCCACTGGCATGAGGGTGATCCCTCTGTACTCTTCTACCTTCTTACCATCCCCTTTCTTGACAAGCGGTACCACCAGCCCTGTCCTCCACTCCTCCGGCCACCCTTCTCCTTTCCAGACCTTGTTGCAGGTCTTCCACATCCCTTCCCTAGTCCCTTCTCCTCCATACTTTATCGCTTCGTTCTCCATACCATCCTCTCCTGTAGCCTTGCTTCTTTTTAGTCTATCTATCGCCTCATTCACTTCTTCTCTTGTTATTTCGTTCACTTCCTCCCTTTCTCCCTGGACTGTCTTTCTATTTTCCCCTTCGATCCTATTTTGTTCTCCCCCTAGCAGACCCTTAAAATAATCCGTCCATTCATCCATTTCTATTTCTTCATTCACGCCCCTCCTTCCTCCTCTTTCCCTGTTTATCACATCGCAAACCCTACCTTCTTTGATTGCTTTTTCTCTATTTCTCCTTTCCTCCATTTTCTTACAGACTCTTTCATTCTCTCCTTACTCTCCCTGCATTCCTCATCCCACCAGCCTCTCTTTCCCTTTTCTCTTCCTTCTTTCGCACCTATCTCATCCCTTACCTTCTCAATCGACCCTTTCAACCTCTCAATCAACACGTCTACTTCCTCCTCCTTCTCATATCTAACATTCTCCTTTTCCATTTTTTGTTCAAACACTTTTAATTTATCTACCCCCTAGTCTCCCATTTTCGCGTTCCTTTCCCCCCCTCTTTCCTTTCTCCCTCTACCGCGCTTGTGGACGCCACCTTTCAGTGTCGCTATTACTGGGAAGTGCTCGGACCCTGTCTCATTCCCCACCTTCATACTGCATATCATATTCCTCATTCTTTCTTCCACCAGGATGTAGTCTATAACCGTCTCTCCCTTACCTACAAATGTGATCTCTCCCTTCTCATCTCCTTTCATATTGCCATTACATATGAACCATCCTGTTTCTCCTATTAGTTCTAGTAACCTCCTCCCCTCTCTGTCTATCTCCCTATGTTTGGAGCTCCTTGTATAGGCCTCCTCTTCTTCATCCCAAGTCCCTCCCCCTTGCTCGCCAGTCCAAGCATTCAAGTCACCTCCTATCAAAACCAACTCTTCCTTCTTTTCCTCCATCCACCTCCTTATTTCTCTCCAACCTTCCTCTTCCCCTCTTCTTCTATATACACAAACCACCGCTATTTTGACTTTTCCAATTACAATCCTTCTTACCATTGTTCCATCCTTTTCCTCTCTATCCTCCTCTGTTCTCCCTTTTACTGCCAGTTCTTTTCTCACCCCCGAGACCATGCCGCCCATCCCTCTACCTTTAACGTGTTCCTTTCTCGATTCTTGCATTGTCCACACATACCCTTTAGGTAGCATCCTTTTCATCGCCTTCCAATACTTCTCATCTGCCCATGTTTCACTTATCATAATCACATCCCATTTTTCTAACTCCCGCCAAAATCCTTCATTCTTGTTCTTCAAGCCTGACACATTCCAGAAAGCTATTTTTACGTTTTTCCCATCCCTTCCCTCTCCTATCCTCCTTACTTTTCTTCCGCCTTGCTTTTTGGAAACCCCTCTGTTTGCTCGCTAACATCTTTTGTATCTTCCTTTTTTCTACCTTTCTCAACTCTTTTTTCCTTCTTCCTTATTTCTTCTGATTCCTCGTCCCAGAACCATTCCTCTCCATTTATCCATAATCTGTCTCTCCCTATCCATACCATGTGCCGCTTTTTCCTCTCTATCCATGCCCTCTGGTCTATTTGCCATCTCCTTTTCCTCTCCCTCCATGTCAGATCCTCTTCAATTCTTTCCCTTCTTCCTTTCAATAATTTTTTGTTCTCCATAATTTTCTTTTTCTCCTCCTCACTCCCTACTTTTACTACAAACATTCCTTCCTTTCCTTCGTTCGTCCCTCCTATCCTCTTAACTCCTTCTACCCTTACCTGCACTCCAATATTTCTCAGAAGATTTATGATTTCCGCCTCCCCTGTTTCACTCTCCATTGTCAATCCCTTAATAATTATGTCATTTTTTCTCTTTGCCTTTTCTTCCCCTTCCAATCTCCTTTCAATGTCACTCAGTCTCTTCTTCAATCTTTCATTCTCATTTTGCACGTTCTTATTACTCCCTATGTCCATTTCCGCACCCTCTCTTTCTTCCCCCATATGTTCATTCCTCAATTCTAAGTTGTTCACCCGTTCTTCCAGCTGTTTTATCTCAATATTTCTCCTTTCGTCATCCTCCTTCTGTCTATTCTCTATGCTCTCTAGCTTACGCCATACCTTATCCTTCTCCTCTTTCCAGATTTTATCCCACTCCTCCCACTTTTCTCTTACTTATCTTACTTCCCCCCTTACAGCATTTCCCTGCCTATTCATGTCTTCCAAACTTCTCCTTGTTTCCTCTCTAAACCCTTTTATGAGAGCCTCTAATTTTTCAAACATCCCTCCGTCCCCCCTATCTCTATCTGGTGTTTTCCGTTTAGTGAGTTTATTCCTGCCTTTCTTGCTTTCCTTATCCGTTTCTAACTCATCGTCCCCTTCCTCTCTTTTTCTTTTGTCTTCCCCCTCACTACTGGTCACGTTTCCTTTTTTTCGCCATTCGTCCAAACTTCGATTCGAGCCCGCGCTGCCTAGCTTGTTCAGGCGTTGTAGGTTAGAGGGCCTCCCGCCTTTATGGGCCGTACCTGAATCCCTTCTCTCTGCCATCCCCACCCTAGTCGGCGTCTTAAACGTCTCTTGACCGCTACCGCTACCGCTACTGTCCCCCTTCACTCCACTAACCGAGCTCGCAACCTTGTCAGCAATTGCCTCATCTCCCGCCTGACCTCTGGCGCCCGTTTGCGGACTTCTTACCGTCGTCGACATCCCCGTATCCAACCTTACCCACTGTTCCACGACGCTACCCTCTCTTCACCTGCCTATCTCTTACCCCCCTTGCCGCACAACAATTTTTCACTCCTAACCTCAAAACTTTCGTACACTCCAATTTCCTTTTCACACACCTCACTTTCAACCTTTACACACTTGCCTACACTCACCCTTCTTCCTTCACACCTGATCTCCGCACTCAATGCCCTTTCTCCTTCCACACACGCTGATTCCCTTCACCAAAGCCAAAAAAACCAATACTTGACACAAAACAGTTCTCTCGCGATCGGTACCGAAAACGGAAGCCATTTTTTTTTTGGTAGTTAAAACCAGAATTGTTAATCAAAGAGTGTTGGTTAACGAACTTGATCATTGTTTTTTGTCGCTCGAAGCGTGTGTTAAATTGCAACCTAATCCGCTATTATTTTAAAAATTATCCAGTATACAGGCGACAACGAAAACAGCGACGACGACGGCAGACACAATCGTAAAACGTGTTTTTTCAGATTTAGGGGGTCTCGAAACGTGGAGATTTAAAGAAACCCGTGATAGTCAATTCTCACACAAAACTATTACCTTCTCATTATGGTAAGAATGTAACAATACAGACTGAGTGTGACTTAAGAGCGAAGTACTGTATGAATCTGCAAAAGTGATTTTTCTCGGAGTATTACTATTTCAACGGCGATACCACGCTGAAAACACCAGTTCCCGTTAGATCACTGAAGTTAAGCAGTGTTGGGCGCGGTTAGTACTTGGATGGGTGACCGCTCGGGGAATACTGCGTGTTGTTGACCCGTCGTGGGTGTGGTGGACCCACACTGGTAGTATTTATCCACCTAGAAACACTACCCGAATCGGGTAGTGAGGCAATGAACTTTCGAGTTCGAAATGCTAATCAATTTTTTTTTTTTATTACTATTTCTTCATCAATTCGCAAATTTGAATTACGCTCTCAGAAAAATGTTTGTTTGAATCAAACAACAAAATCTGTTTGAATTCATATCATTGAAAGAAACAATTTTTTGTTTCTATTATAAAGAGGTTTATTTGATTTTAAGAAATGTAAAATCTTTGCCTCATTGCTTGAAACAAACAATTCGTTTCGTACGATTTGTTTGATTTAAACAAAAAATTGGCTTTTACTAAGTAATGCATTTGTTTAAAATTTATTTATTTGAATAAATAAAAATATTTATTAGATTCAAACAAAAAATATAATGCAAAGCAGTGCTATAAAGTGCCGCTAGGCGTGCTAAGGCGCTGCCGGCAGGTTTTTATTCGGTAGAAACCTAAAACCTCAATTGATTGGTCCTTTGATTGATTTGATGGCATTGTTCTTTTATTCAGTGTTTTGTGATTCTAACGGTTCTGATTCTTTTTTACCTTGGTTATAATTGAAAATTTCGCAGGTGAGTGAGTCTTTTTCATTTCTAACATCCTTTTTTTATAAAGAACATTTATGAAATCGATAATGTTTTTTTTTTCAATTGTAATTATCGCAGTTAAGTGTAAAAAAAAGATTTACTTCACTTGAAAAAAATCCATATTTAATTTGAATATATATATATATATATATATAATTAAAAACAAAGTTAAACAACCACCGCAGGGTACCACTAAGAGCAACTGCCATCTTGAAAAAATGTCAATGGCCCCCAGTAGAACCGCGGTAAAATACACCTATGGCCACGTCTCACATCCGTGAGATGGGTGGTCACGGGGCACGACGAAATCACAACGACAGGCCGGCGAAACCCTCGTGTGTCTTGAGGACACGAAGCGACCCAAGGATGACAGCTTTCTGCATCCATCTCGCAAGAGCCTTGGCATATTTTTGGCACGCGGGTATGGCTTTAAGGTTACGAACCAGCGATAATTTCACACCTCCGAGAGCACCTATCACAAGAACAATCACTCGTACCGAATATTTTGGGTACAGTCGAAGCAGCTCTCTTTTAAGGTCTTGATATCTCTCCTCTTTTTCTTTCTCCTTTGCAGTGATGTTGTATTCGGATGGAGCCGAGAATTCGATCACGAATATAGTTCGTTTCTCGAAGTCTTGGAGAACAATGTCAGGCCTCGAGTGCGCAACGGAGACTGCTGCCCGAAAATCGTAGTTCCAGAAAATCTGGCACTTCTCGTTTCGGACAATTGACTCTATATCCCTTGGAGCGTTCGGCAGGGCAGGGTCGCGACCAACACCGTAAGAGCGACAAAGGTGGTAATAAAGTACTCTTAGGGCCGCATTATGTCTATAGATATACGTTGTTCCTGCGTGGGTCGGACACCCCGATAGTATATGTTCTAGGTACTCAGCGTGTGCATGACACGCTCTGCACCTATCACTGGGAACTTCTTGACATAAAATGCGGGCGCGGTATGCTAAGGTGGAGATTACACCGTCCTGGCATGCGAAAATAAAGCCCTCTGTACCTGAATTGAGCCCTGATGATTTGAGGAAAGCAAAAGTTTGCTCCTTCGACAAGGACTGTTTTTCTACATTTCTGTGAAAGTTTCCGTGCATTTGCTTGTCGAGTAGCTCTTGGTGAAATTTTCCAACCTCTGCTTTCTTTACTTCGGCTTTTAGACGTGAAGCATCTAGATGGAGTAATGCACTTTCCTCACTTCTGATGTTAAAATTCAGGCCAAGGGTCTCGGCAGCTTGCTCCGCGGCTTTGTAAAGGAACGCCCCTTCGCCAATCATCTCGTGGTTTCTGACCATCTTTAGGAGAGGATCTCTGCCATTCGCAACGATGTAAGCTGTACTCAAAACAATTCGGTTATGAAGACACTGGAGATTCAGAAGTCCGCGTCCGCCTTGCTGGCGTGAAATGTATAATCGCGGAACTGACGAATTGATATGCAAGCTTTTATGCATATGCATGATCTTACGCGTGGTGACATCAAGGGCCTTAAGCTCGTTCTTCGTCCATTGAACCACCCCAAACGAGTAGAGTAGAACCGGGACGGCAAGCATGTTAGTCGCAGATACCTTGTTCAACGCCGACAGATTGGAAGACCAAATCTGTCGAAGAAGATGCTTGTATCTGCTTCGGAGAGACTCCTTCACTGATGTTACGTCCTGAATGCGGCTTTGAGGCACGCCCAGGTATGTATAGGTCTCTCCAGTGTTAAGATGTCTAATAACACTTATATCCACAAGCTCAGGGTCCTTGGGAACGCCAGTAATCTTTCCTTTCTTCAAATGAATTTTGGCACACTTGTCCAAACCAAATTCCATCCCAATCTCTCCTGTGTAGTTCTTGACGATATTAATAGCAGTTTGAAGTTTGGTTTTACCAGCAGCATAGATCTTTAGGTCATCCATATAAAAACCATGAGTGACCTTATGCTCACGCTGATTAGTGTCGCCACAGAGGTGTCCTGGAGAATTTCGTAGTGCGAGAGATAGAGGCAGAAGTGTGATGCAAAAAAGCAAAGGGCTCATACTATCCCCTTGAAAGACGCCCCTCTGGAAGGTGACCTTGTTCGTCGTCAGACGATGATTCCTAGATGAGATGGTAAATCTAGTTTTCCAAAGAGGCATCAATCTCTCTATGCATCTCACTATGTGTGGATGTACCTTCAAGCTTTCAAACAGACAGATGATAAGTCTATGAGAGGTTGAATCGAAAGCTTTCCGGTAGTCAATCCAAGCCATTGACAGGACGCGCTGATGGACTGTAGCATCTTTACAGACACACCTGTCAATCAGCAGGTTCTCTCGACAGCCTGCTACACCTTTTTTCAAGCCTCGCTGTTCGTACATCTCTCGCCATACAGGCTCAATTCGTCGAACAATCCTGTTGTTTAAGACAGCTGTAAATATCTTATGCAGTGTGTTCAAACAAGTTATTGGCCTGTAATTCTCTGGTTTGGAAAAGTTGCCTTTTTTCGATAGGAGTATAGTGCGTCCTAACATCAGCCACTGCGGAATGGGTGTCTCCGACTTTAAATATGAGGTGAATATGCGGGCCAAATTTTGGTGTATAGAAGTAAACTTCTTCGACCAAAAGTTCTTGATACAATCTGGTCCAGCACCGGAAAAGTTCTTCGTGCCTCTAAGTGCTTTTTTCACCTCTTCGGCAGTGACTGACGGACACTCCTCCTCAGATTTTATGAGGCATTCGCAAAACTCCTTGAAGCGGATGATATTGTCAGTATCTTCTTTCAACTCTAGTGTTTTCGGGATCTTGAACACCTCTCTCCAAAAAGTCTCTACCTCCTTGGGCTTGGGTGGATTTTTTACAAAAACAGGGGGATCACTGAAGAGGCGTGATGGGTCAGCAAGAAACTGTTCATTCTCCCTGATCCATCTCTCCGTCTTCTGTATCCTCCTCCTTGCGTCAGATAACAGCCTTATTTTGTCAACAATATGTTGCTTGATTGTCAGCAGCTTTGACTTGTTTAGTATGTGATTCAAGGTCCTTAGTTCTTGGGCGAACTTTCGAACCCTTTCCGTGAACGGTCACCACATGTTTTGTAGTCAATCACACATTGAACACAGAACGCATTCTGTCTTGCCCATTCAATTTTCTTGTTCAGTTGATACAAGCGTCTTCTTGTCTTTTGATCCATCGTCGGTTTCAGCCTTCGATTTGAATCAGCCAAAGCTCTCGCAGCACCATAAACTGAGCAATTGATGGTCCAGAGGTCGGACTCTTGCGAGATATCTGCAAGAAGGGAGGCATCCATTTCAACCAGATCTTGGGGCTTGATAGGAACTTGCATGTTGACGTTCCTCCTTGTACTGAAATTCCGATCATCTTCCAGAAGGTGCCTGCTTTCGGCCGTTGGTCTTAATGTCGTTTCATCTTCGTCTCCAGATTGTTCAAGCAGCGGTTGAGGAAGCGCTCCGCGTACATATCCATTTTTCCGGAGGTAGTCGGCTTGATTTTGCAAAGACTGATGCGACACGTGTTGAAGTTCTGGGTGTTTCTGGCACCACAGAGTATTCATACGCGCCATAAAGCCTCCGCGAACTCACTCACTAAAGTCCACTCAATGTGGGCGTTTCGCCGGTTCGTCGTCGTGTTTCCATCTACATTATTTTCAGCACCCTACACTCTTGGATGATCGGCATTGTTTGCCGATCTATTGTCGTGATAATGGAAGCATGAAAAACAATAGGGAAGGTGGAAATAATCTTCAAAATTCGTATCAAAATCAAGACGGATTCCTAGATCGTGAGAATGAAGATTTCGGTAATTCGCGCTTTGAATCCAATTATCCAACTCGATATCAAAATAATGATCGATACATGAGACAAGATAATAATCGATCTGGAAATAATTATTATTCAGGACGAGCATATAATGATTATCCACATCAGAATTATCAAAATCAGGGATATTTTAATCCAAACGACAGCACTAATCAGAGAAATAATTCTTTTGATAATCAAAATCGATCAAATTTTGATTCGCAAAATCATGATTCATATCCAGATTATAATGATCGAAATAAAGCTCTATATAATTATCAATCCCAAGGGCGTTATCAAAGGCCAACCGGTTTTCAAAATAACTATAACTCCCGCGATCAAAGCAATAGAAACGCATCTCAGCAAAATTACGTTATTGGACAAGTAGAGGATAATGTTTATAAACGAAATCCTAATTATGCAAATCAAATTACATCGTCTGAAGATACGAATGATCAATTACAAGTAAAAAGAGGGGCTTATAATAATCAGCAAAATAGTCTGCCACAAAATAATAAAACTAAACAAACTAGAGTTATAGAAGTCGTTGAAAATATAGACAAACGCGATGAATTTTATTTCAATCAGGGAAACGCATATGCCTCGGGTCAGTAGAGAGTAAAACGATAGAGGCAAAGCCGGTGCCCACATGTTTTAAAAAGCCTGTACCTTTAGATATGAGGGGTGAACTTTTAGAAACCGTTGATAATACGGTAGATAAAGAATTAGATAAATGTCCAATGATGATTTTAAATCTCGAGGACATAGAAACAAATGCATTAATAGATACAGGTAGTGAAGTAACTTGTATTTCTGAGACCTTTTATGAAAATAATCATAATATTTTCAAACAATGCGAACTTTTACCAATTGCAGGAACCACAATTCTTGGTGCAACTGGGGCAAGACCCGTAAAACTAAAGCATCAAATTAATGCAAAATTCAAAATGGGCGACTGGGAAGGTTCTTACGTTTTTCTGATTGTGCCTAGGCTAAATAAAGGATGTATCATTGGAGTGGACTTATTGAAGAGATTGAAAAGTAAAATCGATTTCGAAGATAATATAATTGAATTGAAGGATGAAAATAAATCGATTAAAATAAAATTGTTAGAAGAAGATGTGAAAAGAAAATTTTCCAAATGTTATAAAGGAAATTAATACAATTGAAATTTATGATAATGCCCAGGATGAATATACATTAACTGACTAACAAATTAAAGAAAAAGTAGCGCATTGTAGTTTATTAGAAGCATTAGAAAAAGAGCGATTCTACAAACTTATATCCCGCTATAAAAATATATTTTCTCGGAAACCAGGTAGGATCTCAACATATGAACACCATCTTAAAATAGATGATAATGAAATGGGGATGATTCGAAGGTGAAACAGCGCGTATATGAATCCATTAGTGGTCAGAACTAAAAAGGACGGTACGATTAGACTTTGTTTAGACGCTAGGAAATTAAACGAAATTATGGTTAAGATGTGCAGTAACTCAAGTAATGTCGACTTTGAACTTAACTAATAGCTTTTGGCAGGTACCATTGCATCCTGAGTCCATGAAATATACAGCTTTCTTATACGAGGGAAAATCTTATGAATTTCGCGTGAAACCTTTCGGTTTGAAAACAAGCACAGCCGCGTTAGTTAGAGCTTTGGATTTTGTTATAAATGGATTAGGAAATTTCGTTATTACATTTATTGATGATATGTTATGTACGTTACTAAATACATCACAGCATCTAGAACATTTAGAATTATTATTCAAACGTCTAGAAGATAATAATATAACGGTAATTTTTGAAAAATCGCATTTTTTCCGACCAGAAGTCAAATTTTTGGGCCATATTTTAATGCCACTTGGAATTAAGCCAGACACTGATAATCTTAAAGTGATTCATGAATTTCCAAAACCTCGGAACTTGAAAGAAACACGTGGATTTTTGGGTGTGATAAATTTTTATACGAAACTCACTAGAGAACACGCACAAGAGATAGGACTACTTTTGAATTTATTGCGCATAGGTGCTAAATTCTATAAGGAGAAGCAATGCAAATTTCTTTTTCGCTTTTTCACATCTGTATCAAGTCTAGTGAGAAGTTCGCTTACTCACGAATCAATATGGGGATACGGAGATTGGTTGAAATTCCCTTCACGACCTCTAGATTTTTTAAACAAATTTAAGAAGGTTTGGAACAAGGTACGATATAATTATTAAAGATGATTGAAAAGGAGCAATACATAAACAAAATAAAATAAAATAAAATAAAAAATATATCTATAAATATAATAAATTAGAAGTTAGCTTAGAAACGAATGAATTTAATTCCATTGAACGCATTCGTTTAGGGGGGCGTCGATGGTTATCAATTTCTGAAAATTAAAGAATTATGAATCGATTTTTTTAAAAGGATTTTTCAGTTTATACCATTAAATCGTTTCCCTTTCGGCGTGCCTCTAGGGATAGGCGTGACACTACCCGATTCGGGTAGTGTTTCTAGGTGAATAGTTTCTTGTAGTAAATAACTACAAGTGTGGGCTCACCACACCCATGACCGCCAGCAGCAACGCAGTAGTATTATTCCCGAACGGTCACCCATCCAAGTACTAACCGCGCCCAACTCTGCTTAACTTCAGTGATCTACCGGGAACTGGTGTTTCCAGCGTGGTATGGCCGTTGCCGTCTAGAGGGGCATTAATCGATATGTACATATAAGTCTCTAAGATCGATATGCTATTTTCCGCTAAAAATTCAAAAACTTTTCTCAACAAAAGAAAAAGACAGAAAAAAATCTATAAAAAATAGTAATTGCCAAGCTTTTACGTTGTTAGTAATATAAGATCACTCACAAATTCGTGAAATGAAATTTTTTTTGAAACGCATAGATCTTTTAAAAGATAAAAGCTCTAACCGTTTAGGGGGGCGTTGAGACGGTCCGTTCTATGTTCATAACTATAATGAAAGTATAAAGTCACAGGCGAATATTTGTATTGGTACGCCTCTGACTCATAAGTGGATAAACAGGTGTAACGAGGGGAGGATTCAAGGAATCATCCGATCATACAATCGATTGCGCGCGCCATCAGCTGATAAGGAGGGGTAGCGTGGGACCAATGCACCTTATAAATTTCGATCCCGATATCGGTACCAATGCCTTCCGACTCGACCCTCTGCGAGGAAGGAACCTCTCATAAGCAATTACTGGTCTACCTGTCATTGACGACGGAAATTTCAAATTCAATAAGCGTCACTGAAAGGACGCCACCTCTAAAGGATTCTCAGGGATCATTTAAAAGCTTCGCTTATTAAACTATCCCAATTCATAAGAATTCGGATAGTTAGACGTAAGTTTTTGGGTTTCAAGTTTTTTTAAATTTTATTTTATTCGAAGAATGATAATTTAGTGTGTGCAAACTTTAATGTAACGAATTTGAAATCCACATATCTGAGGAGGCCTCGTTGTGCATGGTTGCACTAACTACTGAAGTTCAAATGGAAAATTTTACTTTTATCTTTAAAAAGAAAGTAGAATGATAATTTAGTTTGTGCAAACTTTATTGTAACGACTTTGAAATCCACATATCTGTGGATGCCTCGTTGTGCATGGTTGCATTAACTATTGAAGTTCGAATGGGAAATTTGACTTTTATCTTTAAAAAGAAAATAGAATGATAATTTAGTTTGTGCAAACTTTATTGTAACGACTTTGAAATCCACATATCTGTGGAGGCCTCGTTGTGCATGGTTGCATTAACTATTGAAATTCAAATGAGAAATTCTACTGGAACCGGAAAATAATTCGTAACGACTTTGAAATTTATCATATGATAAAGACCTCGTTGTGCGATGGAAATTTTGGTTTTTCAATTAATTTTGGAGGAGAATCCTACTTGATTGTTTTTACAAAAGAGCATTTTCTGAATTGATTTAATTAATCTCATAATACGCAATCATCTCTCCCTCGAGTGAATTTACAATCCTTCATTTTGCCGTTAAAAATAATAATTTAAATTTTAGTGGGAATTTTTATTGTAAGAATTAATCTTACTCAATTGTTGTTCATTTAATCATCAAGTTTAGTTATAAAATGTTTAGGGCTAGTTTTAAAGTCCTATCAGTATTGGAATCAACTTATATTGTTGGTTGCAATTTACTGAACAGGAAAAAGTAAACGCAAATTGAACGAATCTCTCAAATGAAAATAAATATCAATGAGATAAGTTTAAGATGTAACACTACCATTATTAAAAATTAGTATAATTTTTAGTAAAATTAAGATCTTGAACTCAAATCAGCCCAGTGCAATTATAATTAAATTCAAATTATTGATGAACACAAAATTTTGGGCAAGCAGCTGTCTTCTGAGTGTGAACGCAGCGACACCACGGCGGTCGGTGTAGCGGCCACACCACATTTGAGGCAGCAATAGTGCCAAATGTGCGAGCAGATCCTTTCCCGCGTGTTGAGAGCGCTGCAGTCCCACAAAAGAGAAAGCAATTGTCCCATGGGTCCAGAAATGTATTTTTGCGGACAAATTAAGCAGCAAAGCAAAGCAAAGGTCGCAGTTGAGTTTTGTGACCATGTAAACAATTAAGAACACCAGAAATCAATAACAGTAAATGCCTAAATACAAATATTATGAAAATAAATCATCTAAAAGACTTTTTACCGTAATAAAAAACTGTTATAAACTAATAGACATCTATCGAATTTTTAGGAAAGAAAATACTGGACAATGTTATTTAAAACGGAAAGAATATTTAAACATAAAAATTCATGATTTTTATTAACAAATTATACAGATAATTGTTTTATAGTCGTATCTTTTTGGGGCTGGAAACAATTTCTCTACCCAAAGTTTCTGGGAACGACTTTATGATTTTTTCAGCCTGAAAGTTTTATTATAAGTCAAGAATTAAATTTTTCATAACAAATTGTATAAACAATTGTTTATATTCGTCCATTGTTACCGGGAAAAATTTATTTTGTTCATCAAAAACATTCTGCGAATTACCTTATGATTCACATGCCTCTTCTATAAAATGGTTTCAGTTTAATTCAACAATTTCAATTTTTATTAACAAGTTTTATGAACAGTTGCGTGATAGTCGTGTATAAAATATGTTTTTTTTTATAAAACTTGCTGCGACTGATTTTATTCAGGAAATAATGTCATTAATTCTAATTGTTATCATTGAATGAAACACATAGACAGACAAATGTAAATATAAATAAAACATTCCTGAAACTTGTTCCATAATCCGAAAAAAATAAGAGACATTTTCTTCTGGTTGATTCTCAAGCAATCTATTCAGATTATTACATTTTCGAAACAGCAAGAGATATAATCCAAACAACCATACGTTTCTAAAATAGCTCATATTTACAAACATACTTGGTACAGTATTTAAATAAAAATATACTTTTTTTTGACAAATCTAGGTGAAAGTTGTCTCTATTTAAAAATTCATTTGCGATCGAAATGAAATCTGATTTCTTACGAATAATTTTATGTACCGAAAACAAAGCTTAAAAAAATCACGAGTCAAAATTAGATTTTCAAACAACCTCCTTCTGGGATCATTAGAGACAAATACATAACAAAAGAAAAAAGAAGGAGAAAAGAAAAGAGACAATCAAAATTTTAAAAAAAAGGAATATCCAACCAAATACTTGAATTTTCTTCCAAATGCATGAGTTTTTAACTGAAATGATGAACCGTCAACCAAAAAGTGATATTTTAATAAATCTGTTTGACGTTCAACTAAGTAGTATAATTTCAACCAAAAAAGATAAATACTAAACGGAAAATAAAACAGTTCCTATTTCGAGCATACAAGATTTTGATTTCAAATCAAAAACAATCAAATCCTCTACGAAAAAAGATTAACGATAACAAATATTAAGGCAGGGTTCTACTTTCTCCGCGCGAAAAAAATGCGATTTTTTTTTTAAAACATGAAGAAAGATATTGATGTAGGGTTTGTTGTGCCCAATAAATATACTCTTAAATTACATTTAAAAATTTCCTTTAGCTTATTTTATGCGCTCTATATATATTTAAATGGCACTTGCCTCAAAACCACGTTTTTACCGCTTGCTGAAAAAATCTCCGAAACTACCGAATCGATTGGTCTGAAATTCATACCACATATTCTATACGAATACATCGACCGGTGGTAGCAGATTTTTTCATTTACATACAAAGAAAACAAAGTGGCGGCAATTTGAGGGAAAAAAATCAAAAATCTCATTTTTTTCATTTTTTTTTGCGAAAAATAATAGTAAAAATAATTTGTTTTCATATAAACAGCTACCACCGGTTGATGTAAATGTATAGCATATGTGGTATAAATTCCAGACCAATCGATTCGGTAGTTTCGCAGATTTTTTCAGCAAGCGGTAAAAACCTGGTTTTGAGGCAAGTGCGATTCAAATATATATAGAGCGCATAAAATAAGCTAAAGAGAATTTTTTAATGTAATTTAAGAGTATATTTATTAGGCACAATAAACCCTACATCAATATCTTTCTTCATGTTTTAAACAAAAATTACTAAAAAATCACATTTTTTCGCGCGGAGGAAGTAGAACCCTGCCTTAAGATGAAAGAAAAAGATAAAAATTAAAAATAATTTACAAAAGATTAACGTTTTCACACAGAAAATACGAAATTTCTGCCTTATAGGTTACAGCTTGTAGGTTATGTGCAAGCGCCTGCTGACCAAGGCAGGCTTGTATATTGATACATTATTTACATCTGAGGTTATTGCGTGAATGCGAGAAGTTATTCTTCTCTAACAAGTCATCCAAGATCAAAACTTTACTTGTAAAAATAAAATAAGCACGAATATATACGACAAACCGTTCGTCGGATGAAACGAACTCCGTGCGAAACTCGGGTTGGGGATGCTGTTTCCCCGCCTGAACGGAGAGTTACTGTACCAACACTGTTGGGGCTAGAGCTGTTCCAATGTGGACACACAGCGTCCCCAACAAGAGAGAGGATACGCACCAAGTTGCTGGCGAGCAGCACGCGACGCATTTGGTGTTGCAGCTCTATCACGTGGGCGAGCAGCTCGCCCAAAAATTTGTTCAGTGTAGACTTTTTGACTACTGCGGGATGTGGGAGATAAAACCCTCGATCAACAGATTCTTTGCTTGAAATCAGAGTCGCATGTGATTCTTGAAAATAACCCTGCATGCACTCAGTGTACTGTTCTTTAAAAACAGTATCCCTTGCAAATTTACGCTCAATCGAATAAAAACGCTGAAAGGCAGTGTTTTTTGAATCTCCGAGGAATTCCTTTTTGTCGTTAAACGGGAGTTTAACTACATATCGACCTGACCTTTCACGTTGAACGTTAGCTTCATAATATTCTTCACACGCTATCTCATCATTTGATCTAAATTTGGATGTGGGTTCGTTATCGAGTTCCCAAAGAATAGGCAGATCTTGAAATTTAATTAAGTTTCATGTAGCTTGAAGGAAAGGTTTTGAAATTAACGAATCTGAAAATCGACCCGCGAGAATCCAACCTAATGTTGTTTCTTGAAATATGGCAGACTGACCTTCAATACGGATTTGTCCAGAGCGTTAAAGCTGGTAGAAATATTCTGCACCTATTAGGAGATCGATTTCTGCTGGTTTACCATAGTCTGGATCTGCTAGAACTATGCCGCTAGGGATTTGAAATGTCCTTTGATTTATTGGACAACTTGGCATTGGTTCTGAAATTTCGTTGAAAATTAGGCAACAAAGATCGATCTCAGTATCCGTATACCGCGATTTTATTTTTGCCGAAGTGACGTGTTTCACATTCGAGTGAAGATTTTGCACGCCCTTGAGTTTGATAGCTACTCGCTTTTTTGTGAGTCCTAGTACTCGGCCAATTTTCTTGTGATGGAATTACTCTGCGAGCAGGAATCTGAAAGTGCACGACACGAGTCATATTCGCCTTTCGAATTTAAAATGTTCACAACGGCGGTTCCTAAAACTACTTGTGTATTCGCTTGAGTCTGAAAACTCGCTAAACTCGTGGCGGACTTAATAGTACAGGCAATAGGTTCCACTAGTAGTTCCTTTTCAAAATGAAGAAAAACGTGATGTGGCTTCTTACATTTCTCACATTGTCTTGCCCTACAATCGACGGTGCGATGAAAGCCTTTAATACAATTGTGATACAATGAAGTCTTTTCGACTTCCATATATCTCTCTTTCGGAGACATAGTTTTGAATACGGAACATAAAAGAAGCGGATGATTTTCTGAACAAATATGATACGAAATTTGGTTGGTTTTTAACGCAGAAGCTACTGTTGTTTCGTTACACAATTGAAAGTTTTCAGAATTGTTTTTTAACAAAGGAGTTTTTGAAGACTGAGTTTGCTTTTGAGCTGAAGTTTGCTTCTGCACGGATTTCGACCCTTCTATGAGCGCACGTTGCTCGAAAAACGCGATCATGTCTTTGAAAAGAGGTACGTCTGTTCCCTCTCGAGATTCCTCCCATTTTTCGCGAATGTAGTTTCCTAATTTTTCCTTTACAATAAGAACAAGAAGTGTATCACAATGTTCCGTGGGCTGTGCAAGTGCCTTGAGCGCTCTCACATGTTTTTGAATCTGATCTAATAAATTTCTAATTGAAAATTCCTTTGAAATTGGTGGAATCTCGAATGAGGATCGAACGTGACTCTCAACGATAATTTTTCGATTATCGTACCGAGTTTTTAAGAGTTCCCACGCTATTGGATAATTTTCATTTGACGTTTCGAGCGACGCAATGACTTCCGCGGCCTCACCCTTTAAATAGGCCTTGAGGTACTAAAACTTGTGAATAACTGGAATATCGTCATTTTCGTGACGCATCGATTTAAACAAGTCGTGAAAATCAAGCCAAGTATCGTAGGTGCCGTGAAAAGTAGGCGTTTGGATCTTAGGTAGCTCAAAACGCGAGGACGGTTGAAATAAATTTCCGCGTAATGAACGGCGATTGTTAAGTGAATCCGACGCTTCACTCGGTGGATTTCTTCGGCCATGATTTTAAATTATTTCAATGAAATATAAATTTATAACGGAGTTGCAACACGTTTCAATGTGACATCAAGGCATATTTAATTCGAAAATCAACGAGAGGACCGGTAAAAGGATTGAGATAGACATTGAAACTCTCTGACTTACTTGTTCGTTGAAGAATTTGCGATACTTCTTGATGAATTCTGCTAATCCTGCAGGTCAAGTCGGCTGGAACGTTGATTTCAGGCTCTCTGGAACTCTACTTGCAAGCTGAAGTCATCTGGTCTTGCACTCCATGGAATTTTCCATTTTAGTTTCCGTGAGCGTACGGATTTTGAATTTAGTTAAGTTTCTTCCTTCTTGGCAGTTGCTGGTTTACTTTTGCGAGTGGAATTCTGGCAATTAGTTTTTTGAAATCACTAATTCCAGCGTCACTGATTTTAATATATAACTCTCACTGTTGATAGGTCTGAAAGGACAATTTTCAGAGACACTAGTTTTTACTAAAGCACTAGTTTTAAAACACTAATGTTTTGAGTTAATAGCTTTGAAATCGCTATTTAGTTTATTTATTTTTATTTTTTCAGTTTATTTATTAGTTTATTTATTTATTTATTTATTTTATTTAGCAATGTTTTACACTTCCGCGAACCGAGTACACTGTGCGCGATCACGATGTAAAACATCCGCCACTCGAAGGACCATAATGTTTGATATTGAAGTTATTAAAAATAATAATCAGGAATAAAACCAGTCATTTGAAATATAACAAAAATTTATTATACTTTGAATACATACAAGGGTGAAGGAAGACTTTGAAATGTAATTGCGAACTGACTCTCAGACGAAGCGAAGAGGTCAGCTGCTCGAATAGTAATGTCTTAGGAAGTACAGATTTTCTCACACAAGCAAGGGCCCGATGGGTCCTGTCTACGCGAAGGGCCCTTCTGATCTTTTTCGGAAAGGCTCGAACGGGAAAAACCCCCGAAGTGAAAATTCAGAGAAAATTCGAACTTCCTTCGTTTACGTTGGTTGTTGGCCACATGGACAAGCAACCCAAATTTGAAAAGGGTAACAAACCCGCTCGAATGGCCTTTAGGATAGTTCGTGTTCAAAATAGATTCTCGGGTCTTAAGCCGTAAACATAAAATATTTCTGAAAATATAATAAAATCATTTAGGATTTTACTGCAATATTTCTCTGAAGGTTTAACAGATTAGGCTGTAAATTTTTCGTCAATATTATAGCAGATGTTTTCAAGAGAACGTATATAAGCACTCGCAGATGTTTAAAAAGTAATTATACAATTTTTTACTTCGTAACATATACGATACACAGTACTTAACTTAATGTTTAAGTGTCATGTTCCTTGAAATGTTATTCAAAATAACTTAGCACACTACTAACTATTATTTTTCAAATACTACCTAATAAATGCAACAGATTTTGAAGGTAATTTCTCAATTTGTAAAAAGCCATTCTCAAATTCTCCTCGGAACTCACGCGAAACTGTCAAAAGTGTCGTCTGCTATGCTCAGCTTTCTGGAATTTTCATTACTTTGAGAATAACTGGAACATTTAGAACCGAAAAACTTTTTGAACAAGTTTAGCATAGGGTATGTCCTAACAAATAATCGACTTTTCTCTATGAAAAAATCATTCCTGGTGGAAATAATTGGGCCTGACCGCGTTTTATCATCAGTTACCGTTATGACCGGTCAGGATTGGTCATGACTGTGAAATACCGAGCAGCGCCCGTCAGTAATTTACACGCTCTGTCTGCTGATAGTCAGCCAGCCAACATATCGAAATACAGTCAAACCTCCATAATTCGAACAGCAAGGGACCGGCTGAAAAGTTCGAATTATGGAGGTGTTCGAATTATGGAGGTTCGAGAGTATGTATGTTCATATGCATTCATACATTATGAAGAACCAACATTTATTAATTAATAATATTATATATATAGATATGATTGTATGTGCATACACATACACATATTTGTTTATTTAATAGAATTAGTCCAACGTTTGAATAATTGTTGGTCCTGAAAAGGACCGATTGTTTATAAGATACATTTTAAAAAATCATTTATTTTCTTGCGAAAAAGTCTGAGATGCTGGACTGCTTTAACCTGATGACTTTCTCCTGCCCTGCAAAATTTGCAAGCTTACTGATCGCTGCAAAAATCTCTTCGTCTACATGTTGCCGCGATTCCGCCAACTCTCTGAACTTTGTGAGAAACTCCACAGCTTCCCCGGGTGTTGGAACTGATGGAGGTGAAGGCTGTTCTTGATATTCATCTTCTTTTTCCTCATCAGATAACTCCGAACCCGAACCCAGTTTTTCCTTGGCCTCGTTCAAAATATCGGTGTCCGTGAGCTCGCCGCAAACAGCAACGTTTTGATCTACGTTGACAAAATTCTCGTCCAGCCTAACCTCTTCCAAAAAACTTTCGTTTGGGATGACTGCGTCCTCCTGGACCTCAGTGAATCCTACTTTTATAAATCCATTCTTGATTGTTTTTTTACTAACTCGTTGCCATGCATCAGCGCACATCCTCATGGCTTGCAACACGTTGACTTTGACTTTGTTATTGTTGAACGCAACATGTTCATCCAATATATCTCGCACTAAAATCGACCGGTACCAAACCTTGAATGAATTTATAATTCCTTGATCCATGGGCTGAAGTACTGACGTCATGTTGGGTGGAAAAAACACAACTTCGATGTTTTTCATCTCTGGAATCGAACCATGGGCACTGCAATTGTCTAAAAATAGGAGCACTTTTCTCTTCTCTCTTCTAAACTTCTTATCCAAGTTCAGCAGCCACTTTTCAAAAATATCACGAGTCATCCAAGCTTTCCTGTTAGCTTCGTAATCACAAGGCTAAAGTCAGAGTTTTATATTTTGTCTTACTTAAATCAGTCATATTAGACTAAAACAAAATACAGAGAATGGAAAATAAGAAAACTGGACAATACGAAATGCACTCAACGAAAACTCGACTGGGAATGTAAGCTCTGTAGATTTGAATTTTCTTTTATAGAGGGTGGTGGCGACCATCTGTCACTCAATTGACGCGCCGGGAAATTTACTTTCATAGAGGATGGTGGCGACCGTCTGTCACTCAATTGGCGCGCCGGGAAAACCCCAGCGACCGTCTGGTCCCCAAGTTCGAACACCAAAAATTCGAATTTCTCGATACATTCGATATCCGAAAGTTCGAATTATGGAGGTTCAAGTTGGCTACGACTGTCTTTTAGCTCTCAAATATATGTAAATATTGTTGATCCTTCGTTGATATGAATGATTGTATTTAATTTATAAAATCTTCTGACTTCGCATTTCTAATAACTTCAGAAACATCTGCAAACAAAAGGACCCTCTAGAAGTTCCGCCACTGAAAATACGTAGAGTATACACCGAGAGAGCATACTTAATTCTCTCGTCTGATCTCGTCTCACGCTACGTTAGTATGGTTCATTTCAAACTATGATAGCACACTTTCTTACTGAATTAGTGAGAATGTGACTAATTCCGTAAGAATGTGTGCTATCATAATTTGAAATGACCCATACTTACGTAGCGTGATACGAGATCAGACGAGAGCAGTAAGTATGTTTTCTCGGTGTAGTACCTTTCGTATCTAGTGTGGACTGACGGCCTTTTTGAAACGAGCGTAATGTTTTTGTAACGACTCGGAGGTAAGGGCGCCGTGGGCGCCCGAACCGGAGGCGAGATACAAAAACATGGCACGAGTTTCAAAAAGGAAAGCCGTCAGTCCGGAGGAGTCACGAACGATACTTTTCAGAACAAAATCATTAATGGCGTGATTTCATTGTCTTCATGGAAAAATGCAAAATCACGTTTTGAGTCGGTGAAGGTACGCATGAAGAAATTTCTGGGTCTGTCACATCTAATATTTTTTTAATAAATTAAGAAGCTTTCAAGCAAGTCAGTCATATCAGCGCATTCGCCATCTTGAAAACGTAAATCACATGTAAAAAAACTAGGGACGTAAATTACTTACGTACCCTGCAAACCAAAAAGGCCAATTGTATTTAATTGGAAATGTTGAAATGAGCATTTGCAACTAAATGCAATTGGTAGGATTATCATTCAATGTTCCTCAATGGATTTGAATTGACGAAATGTATTTCAATCGTAAAGATTCAATTGGTGGCATTTCATCATTGCGGAATGTTGTCAATTGAATTGCATTGTCAGTTTTCAAATGAATGTAATAAAATAAATAGAATTTAATTGTAAATTTTCAATTCAATGCAAATTTTTAAAATATTATTAAACACATGAAGTGGCACAATAGGCTTTATAGCTTGAGCGCCAGGGGAGCTCTCCATGGGCTCCCCGCCCATTTTAAAACTAACTAAACACATGAAAAAATTCATACATAGATAGCCTGTTCGTGAATGTTCATAATTTGAAATTATTCAATGTACAGAGTTTGAATGTATTATCCCTACTTTTATTTTTAAGTTTATATTCTGAAATAAACCTGAATGAAAAAGAAAAATGTGCTTATTTGACAGAGTATTATTGTTGTCTATATGACTTATACCTGCTTGAAAGTTTTCCTTATGTTATCATCCCACAGTAATTTTTATGATTGATTTGTATTCTGGAAAGAATAACATCTTCACTCATTTGACTGTTTTTAATATACTTGAGTAACTCTCAGAAGTTAAAAAATGATTTGAAATTTATGACATTTCATTCTCTTAATTAGACCATATTTTTCCACTTGAAAGAAATTTCTGTTAATTTTGAATTTAGTAGAAATCACACCTTTTTTATTTACTATACTATTATATGCATATAATTTGAAAATATATTTTTTTATTTCAAAAATCAGTGATTTTTTCAATTCTCCAATTAAAATATTTTACTTTATTCATTAAATATTGAATTAGTTTTTATAAGTAATTTAAGACAACAAAATTCGGTAAATATTATTTGTATTATATTGTTAATTTATGTCCAAAGTCACTTTTTATTCTCTTTAAACAATCAATATTTACTGAACTTTAGTCCAAAGGTACAAATTATATAACAACTGTTATTCATTATTATCAATTAACCACTTCAATCTCTTCAATAATACTATTTATTAACGTATTATTTTGTTATTCGATAAATTAAAATTTTATTGCGATACTCCAATTAAAAACAATTCTGGTCTATAAATTTATGTGCGATTCAATGCAATTAGATGCATCGCATGACCAATCTCCATTTTTATATTGACCTCTATTGAATAATATAAAACCATTTACGAAATTCTTTTTGAATTTAAAGTCGTCAATTAAATCCAAAAGACGGTTCATTGGCTTGCGAATCAATTCAGTGCAATAGACCGCATACTGGTTCTATTGCATATCTACAATTCACTGCAGTTGCAGACATTCAATTCAATTCCCTGACAAATTTTTAAATTGCAATTTAACAATTGGATATTAAATGCAATTCACCATATTTGACTTGAATGGCGTTTCACCAAAATTGTCGATTGGCGATTTATTTTTGAATTGCAGTCAATCGATTTTAAATGAACCTTTTTTTGCAGTGTAATTTACATGTAAAAAACTTCGTAAATTACCTAAGGTATATTACGTACGCAACCCTGGTCGCTATAAAGTAATCTTCTTCAAGTACATTGTGGAAAAAACAAGTACCGATCCGCCGCTTTCAAAAAATATGTACCTGCCCATTATCGCAAAATTGCTAATTAACCATTGACTTGCACAGATTTCTGCGATTAAACGTAAAATGATTTGTTTCAAAGACCGGCCGGAAAGTTTCCCCTGTGACAACCATATCTTTGGAAATTCCCAAGCCGAAACTTAACGTGTTTTTTTTTCAACGCACCTATTAACTTCAAAGACCATGTCGACTTTCAAACCCTCTATCTACTGTCAAATTTATTTTGGCGAATAAAGTGTGGTAAGTCGAAAATTCGGCAATCAATTCGCTAATTAATGTGAGGTATCATCCTTTTGGAGTGCCTTGTATGCGGAAATATGTGACAATTCATTGTTTATAGCCGGTTCTTTGAACACAAAGTCAGCAAATGACACTTTTCCCACGTTACCTTCCTCCAGGGTAAAGTCGGGTATACTTTAGCCACTTATCAATTACACGGCGCAACATTACCCTGTACCCTAGCCGACTCTACCCACAAATAATGATTATCTGCCACATTTGTTACCCCCAGTTTTTTCTGTGTTCATTTCAAACTAAGTGTTTAAAACCCATTCATGCAAGCAACATCATCTTCATGTCATATACTCATCGAAATCAAATGCTACATTCTACAACATACAACCTAAATTCATCGTTCACAAAAGAAATCATTGTTGGAGCCCAAACTCAAAAAGATGGGAGCTTGACTTTAGCAGTGCAACTAGCTGTAAGTCATCCACTTGCCACCGTATCCCTACAACCTGAAGACTGAAAACTGCTACGAAGCCATTTTAAAAAAATTTCATCATATCTTAATGGAGAAGAGAAGCAGCAAAGCATCAATTGTGGAAGTTTTATGATCAACTTTACTGCATCATTTGGAGATTTTGTAGTAGCATTATATAAAAATGATCAGGATGGAAATACAGAAGGAAACCGAAAATATCCATTTATATTTCAAGAGAGACGCCAACATGTAAACTGTAGCTGAAGGTGTTTGGTATGATGTAAAATCAGTGAATGTGAAAAGTGTAGAATCATATATACATACAAATTTGAAAAATTTGAAAAATAAGGATTCGAGAAAACTCGTATTTTCAAATCTTGAACATTACATCTTTTTTTTTCTTTGCAACTGATTAATTTCAAATTGAAGAGTGTTTGTTGGAATGTCATTGAGAAATTACCACAACTTAACAATGTAAATGGTTGCTTCATACATTAAAATGTACGATGTTTTATGTACGTAGTGGTACAAAAAATTATCTTAATAAATGTAATTTAAACAAAATATGACTGTTTCATTAGTAATATATTAGGGTCTAGCATGTTAATTACAAAACAGGTTACTTTACTAGAAATATTCAAATTTTTTCATAGAAAACTTAATATTAATACAGCATTTTATCTACTATACTTACCTATCCAACTTTTGTGCGAATTATCAGAACCTAGCCATTTTACAAATAATTTGTTGCCACGTTTCTTGAGTACCTTTTCAAGAAGATAGATGTCTGGATGCTTGACTTTTGCGAGCTCTTGTTCACAAAAACTACCTGCAACAGCCCTATCTTCATTGTCTTCCAACATATACGTTATGGGTACAGTATCCTTTACGTGACTCACAGTAAATATTCCATTTGCCCAATTTGGTTTATAAACTTTTTCAAAAACACGCTTACACTTAGTAATACGCACTTCATGACCTAATTTAAATTTTGATTTTTTAACATTTTGTTTTTACTAAAACTAGAGCAAGAAAGCGCGCGCTACATATCCTTTCCAAACTTTTCCAGTTCTCTTCTATATGTATGTTACTCTTACATTAGATTAAAATTAAATAAGAACTGAATTAGTTACAAAATAATTTCTTCCGGAATAATGAAATTGCATTATACTTGTTTCAATTATCTTTTTAATTATATTAATCTTATTTTATGTGAGAAGAATGTATTTACCTACAATGATGCAACTTATTTTAATATTTTTCAACTATCAGTCGAATATGGTTTTAAGTACGTTCACAAGTATTGAATTAATAAATTTCTTTTCTTTTTTCATCTTATTTTATTTTGAATTATTTTATTTATCATAATAAAATAAGTGCACAAATAGTGTTCTGTTATTTCAATGAATTTTTGATTTTTTTTTTAATAATTAGTTTTCGAAAATATTGGTAACTCCCGGTATAATAAACGTTTTTCGATTTTCTGTTTACCTCATTGTAAATATAATTTTTTACACAATTCTAATAATTAAAGTTGAATTGAATTGTAAATAAGTCTAAGAACGTTGTGATTATGAAATTATCTGCAATTTTCAAAATGATAAATGAAATGTTTTTACCGGCTTGTCATCCGCATAAATATACCTTATGATTATAGACACTTCCATTTTCGGATAGGTTTCATTATTCTTATGGCATGTACTCAAGCCAGCACCTCCATTACATACAAATGTGAAAAAACGTTAAGGATTGGAGCCCAAAAATCAAAGTTGGTATCTTCGAGGGGACAAAAAATCAGAGATTTCATTTACATAATAAAATTCTAAAAAAAATTACTTTTGGCAAAGTCATATCTGCGTGGTATCAAGGGGTTACTTTTTATCGTGCAGAGTTGAAGCCCAAAAACCGGTGTTGAAATTTTTGAGAAGCCCAAAAATCAGAGTCTATTTAAACAGTGAAATTCTAAAAAATATTATTTTTTGACAAAGTCACATCTACGTGGTATCAAGGGGTTTCTTTTTAACGTGAAGAGTTAGAGCCCAAAAATCGGTGTTGGAATTTTTAAAGAGCCCAAAAATCAGGGATTCTATTTAAACTGAAAAATTTTAAGAAAGATTATATATTGACAAAGTCATATCTGCGTGGTTTCAAAGGTTTGTTTTTTAACGTTGAGGATTGGAGCCCAAAATTCGATGTTGGTATTTTTAAAGACCCCAAAAATCAGAAATTCTATTTACACAGTAAAATTCTAAGAAAGATTATATTTTGACAGAGTCATATCTGCGTGGTATCAAGGTGTTGCTATTTATCGTGAAGAGCTGGAGCCCGAAAATCGGTGTTGGAATTTTTGAGAAGCCCAACAATCAGAGATTCTACTTACATAGTGACATTATGAAAAACTTATTTTATGACAAAATTATATCTGCATCGTATCAAGGGGTTGCTTTTTACCTTTAAGAGTTGGAGCCCTAAAAATGGGTGTTTGTATTTTTGAAGAGCCCAAAAATCAGAGATACTATTTACAAAGTAACATTTTCAGAAAGATTATTTTTTGACAAAGTAATATCTGCGTGGTATCAAGGGGTTGTATTTTAACTTGAAGGGTTGGAGCCCAAAAATCCAAGTTGGTATGTTTGAGTAGCTCAGAAATCAGAGTCATTATTTACAGAATAAAATTCTAAAAAAGATGATTTTTTGAAGATGTTACATCTGCGTGGTATCAAGGGGTTATTTCACTGCCATATAATTTGGAATTGGAATTTGGAACTTTTTAAGGCGTCTTTTGGGCCCAAATTAAAATTTGTGAGCAACCTTACTTTAAAAAAAATTAATTTTCTGGTGCAAAATGCTAGCCTACCATAGCCTAGCATCTCCACTGCTTAAAATCACAAAATATTGAAAATTCAATTCGACCACAGGCTTGGCATTTCATCGGCTCTTAAATTCCGAAAAATCGCATTTTCGCAAGTTATTTCTGCGCTACAACCATAAACACTACAAACCAACCCTTCGGTATATCGTCAGTACAAATTTATTGGAAAATAATCTTTTTTTAGGATTTTGCTGTGTAAATAAGGTCTCTGACTTTTGGGCTCCTGAAAAAAACCAAGACTGATTTATGGACTTCAACCCTCAACGTTAAAAAGCAACGCCTTGATACCACGCAGATGTGACTTTGTCAAAAATAATCTTTTTTTAAATTTTACTGTGTAATTGGGGTCTCTGATTTTTACGCTCCTCAAAAATACCAACTTTGATTTTTGGGCTCCAACCCTTAAAGTTTCTTCAACAGTAAATAGAGTGTGACTTTGTCAAAAAAAAAATATTTTTCAGAATTTTACATTGCCAATAGAGTCTCTGATATTTGAGCTCCTCAAAGATTCCAATACTGATTTTGGGACTCTAATTATTCACGTTAAAAAGCAACCCCTTGATACCATGCAGATATGACCCTGTCAAAATATAATCTTTTTTAGAATTTTACTGTGTAAATACACTGTTAGAAATTCATGAAATTTCAGTCAGTTTTCAATGACTTATGTCACTGAAATTTCATAAATTTGACTTTGAAAATTAATTTGAGGCCAAGTTCATTAATTTTCAGTAACACGAAACTTAATTTTGAAGCAAAAGTTATCGAAATTTCATAAAGTTGACTCTGAAACCTGTTTAAATTGCTTGTACATAAAATATTATTTGTGGCTGAATAAATTTCACTGTGGTTTTATGAACATGCATTGAAAATGAAGTAACTTTGGGGACTCGCCGCTAGGCGGCTACCGCTTGCTGGCGCAAGTCTTCTCGCAGTTAAAGCTCGGGCCAGCGCCTTCAAATAAGCTGTCGAGTCCCTTCCACCCCAGAGCATCTGTGGCAGGGTCCGTCCACATTGCCATACTGATAAGTCCAGTGGCGGACCCAGGACGAAACGCTCTCATTCTTTTTTATGGGCTGTGCGGGCAACTATATGCGTCTCACCGAGACGTGGTTGCCCTGCACCTCTGCCCTCTGCCTATTTATATACATAATGCTAGTTGTTATATAACATTTTTTATTAAATTTAATAAACCTTAATGAAAATATGAACAAAATTTGAAAATAATTCATGAAACTAAATTTAGAAGTTTTGTATGTGATATACATTGAATATCCATAGGATATTCATGAAAATTCACAGAAAATTCAATGCACTATCTCTTAAACTAGTTTCAAAACTTACATTGAAATTACAATAAGGCTTTTTAAATTTCAGTGTTGCATGAAATTTCAATGAGTTTTCCACTAACCGTAATGTAGAAAGCTTCACTAACATTTTCATGAACTTACTTCTAACAGTGTAAAGTCCATTCGTGAGCCCATGAAAAGCCTAACACTACTTTCTATTTTGCTTTTAGGGCTCGTATATAAACTACGTAGCCACTATAGGGGGGGGGGAGTAGTGGAAAATACTACGGTAATCTACGGGGGGGGGTAGACCCTAGCTACGTAGCTTAAAGTACACATGTCACTACGGCGTTGCTAGTGTAGTGTAAATTATATGGATTTGTGTTGAACGTAAAGTAAATATATTACATAAAAGAACACCTTCTTCAGCAAAATATCGATTTAATGGGGGGAGTATATAATGAAAAACCTACGTAGATTTCAGGGGAGGGGGGTAGTGAAAAATCTACGGCAATCTACGAGGGGGGAGGGGGTACTCAAAAAATGACTCAAAACGGGCTACGTAGTTTATGGACGACCCCTTTTCCATATTTGAGTTTTCACTCAGGGGGTGGTTTTTTGTACATAGGGGTGGTTTTTGACAATTTTGTTTGGTGCATTTGAGAGCCCAACATAAGCCCAAAATCATGCTGCACTTTGTTTTTTGCAGATTTTATTTTTAGCAAGAGGCTGGTTTTTTGCACATAGGGGAAGGTTTTTGCAATTATTTTTCGTGCATTCGAGAGTCCAAAATTATGTTCTCTTTAATTTTTCATTTTTTCAAATTCTTATGTAGTGGAGCCCAAAAATCGGCAATGCAGCCCAAAAAAAGATCGAAATTCTTATACAAACAAATTTGGGAATTTCTATTGTGGAGGTGCTAGCTTGATGGACCTTAAGACTGATGTGCTTTCAAGATAAGCGAAACTTGAAACCGCAAGATGCATGAGTACGTGACATAAGAATAATCAAACCTATCCAAAAATTGAGGTGTCTATAATCATAAGGTAGAGGAAAGGGCTCGAATTTGAAATACAAACTCCTTTTCGATGGATTGCCGGGACTCTATGAACCGAAATCGGACCAACAATAGGTCATTCGAAAGGTTATTTAATTACCTCCCGGATGGTTTGATTAATTTTTTCATATCGTCAACAAGTCTTTTTCAAATAAAGATTTTCCAAAAAACGAGTTTTTCGAAAATCGGTAAATGGTGGCTCTAATTTGATATACCTATAAATACATCGAAATACATAAAAAAATAAGCAAGTTTCCGATATGAAACTAATTATTAATATTATTTAGGATGATACAAAGTATAATCGAATCTGGTATATGATATTCTGAAATCTGCAAAGAAGACAAATTGGACAATAAGCGTTAGTACACACACTACACTCGTCATTGTTAGGACCACATGAATCCACACTAAACAAGCACAGACATACACACATACGTGCATGAATACATAAACCCATTTTTTTAACATTCAGGAAGCTGAATAATGTCTAACTGTGATTTTCTGGTATATCAAATTCGAGCCAGCCATGGTATATCAAATTAGAGCCACCCGGTTCAAAATGTTCATGTTTAAAAAGCATAACCCCTAAACAAAAGCATCTCCATATCTACCGAGCAAAACTATTCTACTAACCCTACTTCACTACTACATACAACATTTATTGGAAAAACTAGATACGCGGAATAATGAATAGACATTTCAGACTTCCCTGGAATGAACTCTGGATATCCGATTTTTTATTTTTCTATCTCACTCTTTTTGTGAAGCGAATGAAACAGTCAAACTGTCACTATTTTCCAGTACACTCAAGTGCGTTCAGTTCCCACTGTTAGCAACCTAGTACATGTTTTAGTTTTCCGGAAATCCAGGTGGCTCAAATTCAAGCCCTATAACAAATTCGAGCCATTTCCTCTATGTATATTAATACGGATGAAGAACCAATAAAAACATTTCGTTTATCATTTCGAAAATTGTAGATAATTTTATAATCTTAACGTACTTACAATTGTACACTTCAATTCTACTTTAATTATTAGAATTGCATAAAAAATTGTATCTACAATGAGGTCAACAGAAAATCGAAAAACGTTTATTATATCGGGAGTTAATATGATCGAAAACCAATTATTTTAAAAAAATCAAGAATTCATTGCAATAAGAAAAACCCATTTGTGCACTTATTTTATTATAATAAATGTTTGAACGTTATCAAATTTGAAAATCTGTTTACTTTTATTGTCAGCATTAACTTCTAAGATAATATTATCATATATTATAATAAAATAATTAAAAATAAAATAAGATAAAAAAATTCATAATTCAATACTTGTAAACCTACTTAAAAACCTATTCGACTGTTACTTGAAAAATATTAAAATAAGTTGAATTATTATAGGTAAATACATTTTTTTCACATAAAATAAGATTAATATAATTAACAAGATAATTAAAACAAGTATAATGCAATTTCATTATTCCAAAAGTAATTATTTTGTGAATAATTCAGTTCTTATTTTATGTTAATCTAACAGTAACATACATATAGAAAAGCACTGGAAAAGTTTGGGAAGGATATGTAGCGCGCGCTTTCTTGCTCTAGTTTTAGTAAAAACTGTTTAATTGTTGCCAATTACAGAAAAAAAAACTTTTCAACTTCATTTTGTAAATTGTTAAACATTTTTAAATATTAAAAAAAATGCAACAACAACTGTCAACAATGAAGTTAGTTACCCTGCACGTCCATCACCCTGCACCTTGCAGAGTTGAGTCCGTCAAATCATGTATGTTTCCGAATTGGTGTCAAAGTTTCAATAATATCGAGGTTAATAGCACTCCGTTTAGTTAAATAATTAATATCGCTCGCCTAAACCGCACGAATGTATTCGAGCAACTTTATTTTTCATAATTATACTCATTGCTACTCTGAAAAACTGATAATTTCCCTTCATTTCATAAAATAAACTCGGCCGAATAGAGCCTAATGCATTGCAGAATTGAATTTAAAGGTCCAGTTCGATAATGGCAGCAAATCGAATACACCAAACCTAACTTGAATTCGTTTTCACGTTATATCTATTCAACTTTTTTTACTGGGCAGTTGTTGATTAAGTGGGTCGGGAAACCATTACCTTTCAAGCTATCTCTGATTAAATTCATGTTTTTTATTCTAAATCCTAGATCTGAAATTCTAAGAATTATGTGAATAAACCTGCGACTAAACCAATATAATGGCAAGTAGGATGAAAAGAGTTAAAATTTAGGTAACGACCAGACCAAGTTTTCCTTTGATACCAATCAATTTTCACAAAACCTTCTCATCTACTCGAATTTGAACTTATACCTGGTTCTAATGTGATACGTAAATTCAAACTAAGAAATCCAGATGTGATGTTCACTAACTCTGATAACGCAATGTTACGTTTGCTTTGTCTAAAACTGATAAATACAAAAAAATTTCTGCTTTCCTAAATGATAAAAGCTTTATTCTTGATCCAAATTTGAATACACTGCTACTCTACAAGACAAGAATAATAATTTGATCTCTGATTTAAAATTTGATAATTTCATGTCTTTTTACCAAGCAAAGGAACTCAGAACTTACTCAGCCATCACGACAAGGGCCTACGGCCTTCCTAAAATTCATAAACCTGATACCCCCTTGAGATTAATTGTTTCCACTATTACGGTCCTTTATACAAATTATTTGCCTTCTTGTCAAAAAGTTTAAATGATGTTATTGAAAAAAATGATTCACACGTCACACAGTTAATCCTTTAAAAAAAAAAAATTTATTTTGTATCCCTTGTGATTACATATTGGTTTTTTTAGATGTAGTTTCCATGTTTTATAACATTCCTACTCCTGATGTTCTAGATTGTGTGACTTCAAGATGGTCTCAGATTTCTGAATTTACTGACATTCCACTTCATTACCTTTTAGATTGTCTTGAACTTTGTTTAAATTCCACATTTTTCAAATTTTGTGGTTCCACTTATAAACAAAAAAGTGGCTTAGCTATGGGTTCTGCCCTCTCACCTGCACCAGCCAATTTAGTTATGGAGAAACTCGAATCCCACTGTCTTAAAAATCTGCGTTTTTCAGTTCCATTTTCCTTTCGTTATGTAGACGAGATAATCATAGGTGTCCCTAAAGATAAAATACATACACTCCTTGAAAATTTTAACTCATACCATCCTAATATTTAATTCACCATCGAAGTTGAAGAAAACACAAAAATTAGTTTTTTAGACACTCTTGTTATTAGATGTGAAGTTTTTGTAAAAATTGATTGGTATCAAAAGAAAACTTGGTCTGGTCGTGATCCAGGCTGTGGTCACTAGTATAGGCAACCGCAAGGGCACATATTCTGGTCCTGTTTTGCGGGCTCGTTAGATGGCTCTGTAGGTCTTTCCCCGCTACGCGTCGCTGAGGGTCCACGTTTCATCTATCTCTCTTACTCCTTCGTAGTTTACCGAACGTCAACACATGTCCGAATTTACACAACCTAACCTGTGCTAACCTGTAAAGAAGTGCTTGAGAGCCGATATATAATTTGTTGTCGTCATTTTCGACCTGATTATTATCGTTGCAGTACACAGGTGGAAAAAACTAAGAGAGGGAGCAGTATTGAACAAGCAGTATTAAACAAAAAGAGAAAACTTTCATTCATAGAAATGATTAAACGTTTTAAATGAAAACTGACGAAGATATAATCTTTGAAACTGCTCTCAAACATATGAAAAAAAAACCAATAGAAAAACAAACAGAAATACTTAAATGATAATTCCAGTAATTATTTAAGTATTTCTATTTGTTTTTCTATTGGTTTTTTCAAGTTATTAAGTTTTTTGATTAGATTATCTACAAATAATCTGGATATATATATATATATATATATATATATATATCTTGATGACCTGCGGGCTTGTTTGATGGCGCCACCGTCGAATATACGCTGTCGCTTCTAAAGCATTGAGTTACCACAGCCTGTCGTGATCTGAATTCCATCTCTTTTCATCCTAATTGCCATAAAATTGGTTGAGTCACAGGTTTATTTTACAGAATTCTTAGAATTTCAGATCAAAAATTTAGAATCGAAATCATAAATTTAATCAGAGATACCTTAAAAGATAATGGTCTTCAACCCACTTAATCAATAACTGTATCAAAAAAATGTCTGATAAAATACCAAATTTGTTTCTAAATCTTATAAAAATAGAGAAGTATATCTTGTGGATTTCACAGTTTGTCCATACATAAAAGGCTTATCGGAAAAAATTGAACACGTTCTAAAGAAGCAAAGGATCAAGATCATTTACAAACCAACCAATAGCTTCTCAACATTTTTTAACAAACTCAAAGATCCACTTCCACATATATATTCTATTTCCTATCCTGATAAAGCTGCTCATACTGCTCTTACTAAACATTATATTAATACCGGCCATAACTTTGATTTGGATAATTTTGATATTTTATCATTGAAGAATAATAGAGCTCGTAGAAAAATGGTTGAAAACTTTTTCATCAGTAAAGTACCAAATACAGTTAATCTTAGATAAAAAAATAATTTATTTTCTGTATTTGACAAACCTCTTACAAAATTGAAGTTTTAATTTTCATGGCGTTGAAGTTATAGTCTACTTAATCGACCGATTCATCATTTGCAGTTTTCTTGTTTGAATTCTCGTAATTTCCTTCAGTTGTTCAGTCACTCGTCTTTACGTTCCAAGCGGGATGTCGGGCTTTCGCCCTTATTTATTTATACTTTTATTTATTTTCTCTTAATGTTTATTCATGTTGAATCATGTGTTTTACTTTCTCTTGGATTTTTACTTTGACTTCGATTTTTAAATTGTACCAGGTATGCTTGTTTTTCTGTTTCCCTTATTGACCTTCCGTTTCTTCGCTGTTATCAATATTTATTGCTTGACATTGATTTGAAAACTGAGATTTCGTAGCTTGAAAAGACTGAAACAATTTCCTGTTTATTGTTATATTCATCAAACTCTAATCCATATACATTTATACTTAAACCTCTCGTTTCTTCAAATTTCGGAATATTCAATGAAAGTTGAAGACCCAGCCTGGAAAGGGGCGTATCTAGTAATATTAACCCTTGAGTTTACGATTTCTATTAAGATCCAACCTCAATCAATTTTTGTCAAAGTTATTTAATTCAATACACAATAATTAATGTAGAGCATAAAAGTATGTTCATTAAAGATATAGAATACAATAGTAAAAGTGGAAACTAAACGCATTATACAGTAAGCCATCAGCTCACATGCACACTACACACACAAGCACAACTACGACGCAATATAGAGTTTTCACTACAACTCTCTCCCTAAAACTCTGTATTCCTCAAACTCAGGAAACAATTCGTACTGTTTCATACTGTTACATGGGTACAACTTGCTCTCGATCTCGCTTAAACTTACAAGCCTTAGGTTAGTTCTCAAGTACAAATATCTTGGTTTTGCTAAAGCTTTTGTGAACACATCAGCTGTTTGTTCGTCAGTTTTAACATACTCCACGTTAACTTCACCTTTTTCATATAAATCGCGTACAAAATGATATTTTATATCAATTTGTATACTAAGCTGATGTAACTCCGGATTGTTTAGAACTTGAATCGCGCTTGCATTGTCTACAAGTAATAAATATCCCTTCATTTCGCAATGACATTCAGTAAACAATTTCTTTAGCCATACAATTTCTTTCGCCACTAAGGATGCGCTGATATACTCAGCTTCCTTCGTCGATAAAAACACACACTGCTGTTGCTTACTTTGCCACGTTATCGCAGCACCCGCATAATTAAAAACAATTCCAGACGTCGATTTTCATGATTCTTTGTCGCCGGCGTAATCACCGTCGCTGTACGCTTCAAAATCGCCGTTCTTGTGATAGTGTGAACCCACATCGAGACATCCTTTCAAATATCGCATAATTCGCTTCACTAAAAAACAGTGCCCCTCGCTTGGATTCTCGAATGCTCTAGCAGCGACATTTTCCGAGAAACTAATATCTGGCCTGCTCACTACTTGCAAAAACATGAGATTGCCTACAAATCTCGATAAGGTGCTGTACAATCCTTTTTCTCAAAATCCATTGAACTTCATCCGGTTTCAATTGGAGTTGAAACAGGATTTGCATTTATCATACCAAAACGCTTCAAAAACTTTTCTGCATATCGCCTTTGATTGATAAAAATAGATCCATCATTTAATCTAAAAATATCTATTCCAAGAAAATTAGTCACATTCTTTGTATTAGTCGTTTTGAACTCCATACTCAGTGGGACGATGGTCATTGGGGTTAAGGTGTAGGCTTTGGACCCACTTCGTCGGCTTGCGGGTTCGATTCCCGCCTCGCGCTCTGGAAGAGCCTCGGTGGCCCATGCGGTGAACACTTGCCTAGCAAGGGAGTTGTTCATCTCCGGAGAGTCGTTTGACCGGTAACTCTAGAGAAAAAGGTTCTCCATGTACTTAACGCTGTTGCTCTTGGTGATTCGGAACCCACCTTAAACTGTAGGTCCCCCTCCCACCACCAAGTAATTGTGTGGGGGGTGTGTAAAGGAATAGGAAGAGATACAAGAGAAATGTAAACCCTGAGGGGACACATTAGAAGCTTCCATTCCAACTCCATACTCAATATGTTTAAAAACTCATCTAAAATATTTTTATCGGTGGCAGCTAATAACCTGTCATCCACATAAATTCCTAAGAACATTCGTTGGTCACCTTTAATCAAAACATACAAACACGGATCAGCTGTACTTTTTAAAAATCCAAAATTTTTCACAAAGTTAGTAAAACGTTTAGACCAACATCTCGAAGCCTGCTTTAAACCGTATGAACCTTTTAATGACTTGCAAATGCACGACGTATCGTCATTAAATCCTTCCGGTTTTTCCATATATATGGTTTCCTCCAAAGTCCCGTACAAAAGGGCTGTTTTAATATCAAATTGCGCAAGATGTAACCCATCGCAAGCTGAAATACTCCAAAGTATTCGAACTGCATAAAAAAGTGTTTTTCAAACACTTCTGACTTTTCACGCAAAAAATAAATTTGCCTATAACCCGAAAACTCGTCCTTAAAAATCAAACTATATCGCTTTTTACCAAGAGATTCTTGCTGCATTGGGCCAAACACGTCAGTATAAATCACTACACAAACCTTTTTGGCACGCTCGACCCTCCCATGAAACCTTGGTCTGTGATGTTTACCGTATGCGTAACCATCACAAAAATCATTCACATCTAAAACATCTACAACCATATTTTTCAACAAGTTTTTCACGTGTCTCTTGTCTTGATGACATAGTCGTTCATGCCACAACTGCAAGGTTGTGCTTTTATCCGCAATATTGCCTGCTTTTGGAAATAAAACTCTCCAATCTATTTGGTATAATTCGCCGCAATCCGACGCTTTCGCTACACTTTCACCTTTATATTCAAGAAAAACATTTTTGCCAAAGTTCGTCACAAAAAAATTTACTCCCTTTTTTGCAGCAACTTCAAGTGAGAACAAGTTCTCTTTTATTTCCGGTACATATAAAACATCGTAAATTTATACCTGCAGCCCATTTCCCGTTCAAAAAAGTTTCAATTTCTACGTGATTTCCGATGAATCATGTGGTCGCTGGTCCTTCCTCGTGCATCCTTCTCACTTCATCCATCTGCAGTCCATTCATTCTAAAATACCTTTCCCTCTCAGCCTCCATCTTCCCACCCCCTCTCCTGTTCTCCTTCTCCCCCAACACTCCCTAACCAGCCTACTTCCCCCCTCTTCCAAAAATTTCTCCTCATATTTACACGCCCTGCTCCTTGCTAAAATCCCTACACTCGTTCTCCCCATCTCCCTCCTGACAATATACTTAGGCGTGTTCCTTGCCTACACCAGGGTCCACTTTACATACCTCTCCTGCGTTCTACTTACCTCTTCACTTTTCTTCCACCTCCACTCCATAGAATAGCACACTCATCACTAGCAAATCAAACAGCTTCATTCTCCGTCCAAAATCATCTACGAATAGCTTCTTTCCCAACCCCCACACCTGCCTCATCACCACATTTGCTCTCCTCACTCTCTCTTTTATGTGACCATCCACTCCCCCATTCCTCCGAAACAAGAAGCCGTCCATTGAACCACTCGAAACGAGTAAAGTGGGATCGGGACGGCAAGCATGTTAGTCTCAGAAATCTTGTTCAACGTCGACAGATTCAAAGACCAAATTTGTCAAAGAAGTTGATTGTATCTGCTTTGGAGAGACTCCTGCACTTATGTTACGTCCAGAATGTGGCTTCCAGGCATGTCCAACTATGTAGAGGCCTTTCCAGCGTCAATATGTCTGATCATACTTATATCCACAAGCTCAGGTTCCTCGGGAACGCCAGTAATGTTTCCTCGCTTCAGATTAATCTTGTCACACTTGTCCAATCCAAAGTTCATACCAATCTCTCATGTGTACTTGTTGACGATAGTTACAACAAGTTGAAGTTTGCTTTTACCGGAAGCATGGATCATCAGGACATCCATATAAAATACATGAGTGATCTTATGCTTGCGATGATTAGTTTTGCCACAGAGGTATCCAGGAGAATTCCGTAGTGCGAGAGATAGAGGCTGAAGTGTGATGCAAAAGAGCAGAGTCTCATGGTATCGTCCAAGTATATGCGGCACTTCTTATTTTCGTCAATTGACTGTATCCCCCAAGGAGCGTTTTGCGAAGCGGTATTAGGGCTAATGCCGTAAGGGCGATAGAGATGGTATCAAAGCACTAATACTGCTGAATTGTGCCTTTGGACGTACGTCGTGTCCGCATGAGCTGCACAACTAGTTAGTATCCCTGGCGAAAGCCTCGGATAGGAATTAATTCCAAATCATTCCGAATGACTCCGAAATCTGTATCGAAACCAACCCGAATCAATCCGAAACCATCCGAAAAAAGTTCTACATTTCGTTCGACCCAAATTGGCTAAAAATTAATCCAAATCAATCTGGTTCAATCCGAACATTCAAACTTCAGTCAGTTTTTAAGACAAGCTTGTTTTTAATCTAACTTTCGTAAGTGGATACACAATTTTGACCGTTATTGTAACTCTAATTTTTTTGTCGATGCATTTTAATATGGTGATAACGAGGGTTTAGATGATCCTATTTTTGGCATACACATGTCGAAACACGGTAAACCACGTTAAAACATGTCAAAAGACGTTAAAACATGCTTGAAGATCAAAACTGTCCATGCATGTCGAAAGACGTGGAAACATACTAAAACCCATTCAAGTACGAGGTCTCAAAACATTAGAGGTAGGTCCATTTCAGGGTATACCCTAAGCAAAATTTATAACAACCCCACCTGACGACCTGACAGTATGTGTGTTGTCAATAATGGATGCGCCTACTTTTTTTGTATAATATTGTAGCATGAGTAGAAGAAAATGTTAAAACACCCCATTTTGCTCAACTTGGGTAGAACTGCCTTTTGCGATATACCCTGTGCTGCACATCTGCAGTTTTGCGTGACGCAGCAAATGTATAGATACAGGTGACCGAGTCCGAGTGCTCAGGCCCATATCGACTTCAATTTATCGAATATGACTTTTCGCAAAAAAATCACAGACGCATATTGTAGCTTATGATGTGCTGAAAACAGTGCCGGATTTTGGGCTGTGGAGACCTTTGAGCGGTGACCAGGGGCTGGCTTCTAAAAAGAAAAGGTCATCGAAATACGAGCCGATGCAGAAGTGTGTGCATGTATTAATCGTTTAGAGTCGCAGCGATTTTGATTTGCCGACTAGTTACCATTTTTTTCCGACTAGTCGACTTCATAGTCGAATTACTCGTTTTGTGGGGGCCAAGACGGCCCTTATATAGATTCAGCCCTGAGTGAACAGAACATATACTCAATTTTTTGTTTAGGCGTGTTACGTTGTGTTACGTTTGTTCGGCGACGACTACAGTTTCAATTTTTTAGCAAATGCATTCTAAAAATCTAGTTTTTCATAACAAAAGTAATAACTTTCAAATGTTATTTTTTTATCTCTACTTCTAAGCTATCGTAACTCATGTTTGAAGAAACACTTTTCATAATACCTCAGAATTTTCGTTGCAATAAAAGATATTCAACGAATTCTACCACACAATCCTCAAAAGCCTTCAGAACATTGGTACCATTAGCTTGTCTCAAAGGAACACACTCTATCCACTTTGTAAACATGTCTTGGAATATCAGTAAGTAGCGATAATTTGCACGAATAGGTGGGAATAGACCCATTATGTCTGCTGCTACGACCAGCCATGGTTGTTCGATGACGCGTTTACCCATTAGTCCTACGGGGCCAGCCTGCTCAACCTTGAGTTTTTGGCAGGTGGGACATGATCGAACGTAAGCAGCCTCATCTCTGAACATACCTTGCCAATAATACAAGAGAGCTATGCGAACATGAGTTTTTTCAACACCAAGATGACCAGAGGTAACCGCGTCATGCGCATCCTGTAAAGCGTTATTCCTCAACTCTGTAGGTAGAACCAGTTTCCAGGCTTCCAAATCTGGTAACAGTGGATCCACGAGAGGGTTTGGACGATGGCAATACAGACGTCCGCCCTCCGCCTTCCAGTCTGGGAAACGCATGGGCAATTCTTGGACCTTCTTAACCTTCCTGAGGTACCAAGGATTCTCCGTTTCTGAAACAGCACTAACTGCTTCGACCTCGGTCTCGTACATCCGAGAGAGAGAGAGCATCCGGGACATAATGTAAGGCGCCTTTCCTATGCTTGATGGTTATCTGATTCCCTAGTAACTCGGTAGCCCACCTTCCCAGCCTACCAGATGGGTCCTTCAAGTTGTACAACCAGCGGAGGCTACTGTGGTCCGTAATCACTTCAAAGGGATAACCCTCAAGATATGGACGGGACTTCCTAACCGCCCAGATCACGGCCAGACACTCTTGCTCAGTGACCGTGAAGTTCCTTTCAGAAGCAGCCATTGTTCGGCTGGCATAAGCAATGACTCGCTCAGCACCATCCACAAACTGCGTCAGAACGGCCGGCCCCCAACCCGGTGCTACTCGCATCGGTCTGAAGAGTAAAGGGTAAATCAAAATCTGATTGTGCTAATGTTGGAGCAGAAGTCAAAGCAACCCTTGACGTCTCGACAGACTTCCATTGCTCTTCGCCCCATACCAACCTACGACTTTTCTTTAGTAGACGAAATAAAGGTTCTGCTATACTGGCAAAGTCCTTGATGAACCTCCGATACCACGAGACCATACCCAGGAAACGTCGGAGTTTTTTCAAGGTATTAGGAACCGGATAATTGGTGACTCGTTCCACCTTCTCGGGGTCTGCATGAAAGCCAGACTGGTTGACCATGTATCCAAGGTACTTAACCTCTTCACAACAAAACTCGCTCTTTTGCCGATTTATGGTGAGCCCAGCTTTGACTATCACATCCAGAATTCTTTCCAACCAGATCATGTGCTCTTCAAAAGATTCAGTGACCACAATGATATCATCAAGGTAAGCAAACATATGAGGTTCGAATTCAGGTGTGATCAGTCGGTCTAGCAGACGTTGGAAGTTGGCCGGGAAGTTTGACAAACCGAAAGGCATTCTGGTATATTGACATAACCCCATTCCCGGAACAGCAAAAGCAGTAAACTCCTTAATTTCGGCCATCAACGGAATCTGGTGAAAAGCCTGACTGAGATCGATTTTTGATATATATTGGGCTGAACGAAGTTTATCCAGGATATCACTCATGTTCCTCATGGGTTAAGCGTCCTTTTTCGCAACTTCATTCAACCTTCTAAAATCAATGCACAATCTAAATTCATTATCAGACTTTTTAGCCATCACCAGCGGATTACACCACCCACTTTCCGAGGGTTCGATCAAACCTTCCTTTTCCAATTTTTCCACAGAACTCCTCACTGCCTGTAACACCTTAGGAGAATATCTCCGATAATTCTGTTTAATGGGGGGATGATCCTGGACGTCAATCACATGCGACGCTAAATGAGTGACAGGTAATTTTTCTGGCTTTGGAGGAATCTTTTTGTCAAGGAGTTTTTTCTAAAATTCCCGCTTGAAGAGGTAATAATTCTCTGAGACCCTCACACTTGATTTGGGCCTGAGCTAAGTCGTTATTGGCGCAGCAATAACTCGGCAAAGAATCTGAACTTAGTTGCGCACTCTTACTACATTGGGAGGGCAAACTAACAAAACTTACATTACTAATCTTATTATCCTGCAATTGACTAAATCTTGAACTTACGAAATTATTGTCCTTATCGATTAGCTGAAAACCATTCTGTTCTAACACAACTTCTGGCTTCTCACCTTCTAAACCCAAACTAATCATATCTCCTTCATAAGAGTGCCAGAACCCATCTTCAATTCTCCAAATCCTCTTTTTGTATTTAACCTCAAAGTCAAAGACCTCCGCAAAGTCATGACCTAAAATGACTTCGCAGTCGAAAGTTGGAGCGAAACGAATTTGCATTCTATGCTTATAACCTAAAAACTGCACTGACATAATAGCCGTCCCTAGTATTTCTTCAGTTACTCCATTTGGATAAACAACCCCTGAGGACGAACCATGTGATAATCCGTCGATTATCATACTAAATTTTTCCATCGCTCGTTTACCTATATAGCTACAGCACGAGCCAGGGTCAAATGGCCCTTTTAACTTATGAACATCTATAATACTATGACATGCAATCGCCTGTCACGAAATAAAGCACAAATTTGCTCACGATACTTATTATTAATACAGCAAAAAGAAGGGATCCTTTTGAATAAGGAGGATAGGCGGATCCATTCACTGTCTACCCTCACTCGTTTCCCTGGTTCAAAGGATAATTTCTACAACAAGCAGCTGTGGTTATATTCGGTTTACTGCAGATGTGGCAAAACATAACTTCCGGTTTGTTACAAACCCTAAAGAAATGTCCAGTTTCGTTAAAATTCCAGCACTTGGGTCGCCTAGCAGCCTTTTGTGCTGGACCAACGGCAGCAGTTGCAGATATCTGAGACTGAGAATTTGAGTGACCCTACCATTGGGAGGCCGCCGGAACAGATGAAGAACTCTGATGTCCTGCAAGAGTATTGCCAGGAGTGTTATAATCCAACGTGTTTGTGAACAGGGGTGGGGGTGGGAAATGACGGTGAAAATTAAGGGGATTCCCCAAAGACATTCCACCGAAAATTGGTGGGGGGGTAATACCATGGCAACCCCGAAGGAAAATTCTTCAGTGTACAAATACTGACATCTGGATTTTGTTGAGGGACTTGTTCTTCTTTCTGTTTATTACGGTTCCGGTTACGATTTTTGGGGTTATCACTTCCTTGAGAATTTTGAAGTTCAAGAGAGTTGTTAGATGATTGGGTATTTGGACCAGGGAGGGCAGCCACTGGTTCGCCTGCGACTGCAGCAACTGATTCAACTGTTGGTTGTTTAGTTACATAAGCAAATTCAGGTAATAAACTACCATTTGCAGAAGGGGGTGGTATATAATAATTATCCATACCATTAGCTGATTAGAAGAGTTCCCCTCTCATTTCGAGCTGTTCGAAATCTGTGAAATCACTACGGGATATGGCATGTCGGTACCGTGGATGTAGATTTGAATAAGCCTGCTCAAGTTGCTCTAACATGCAAATTGGTGGTTGAAAGAACTTAAACAACGACCTGATATTTTGCAAATAATCTGCAATGGGTTCATCTGGTCCCTGGGTCCTTCTTCTTACCTCCTTTTTAAGCTTGATTCGGAAATTAACTCCCCCATACCTTCGTCTAAATTGTCTGACGAAATTGTCCCAATCTGAGCATTTATTTTCATCCTGACACAACCTGAACCACGATAAGGCACCGTGTGTAAGGAGACTAGGCATTGCTGCGAGCAATTGGCTGTCAGTTAAGCATCTATCCAAACGACATTCACCCACCCTTTTCAAGAATTCTTCTGCACTACTATCCGTCACACCACTAAAAGGAAGATTCCATTTACGGACCACGTCCAAAAAATTTAGGGCGCGATCAGTTGAATTGTTAAAACCAAACGCAGGATGGGTGGAAGCATTGAAAACATTAGTCTGACAGGGTTGTCTGGTTGTTCCAGGATAACACATGCGTTTGCCAACAATAGTAGAATTAATGAGTGGAGTTGGACGATTTGTAGGGTTATCCACAAGATTTCGTTGTTCGGACAGTAAGGTATGATACGAACTAACCGAGGAAGGTGAAGGGCTATTTGCTCTTAGGTTGGGTGGGTCTAAATCGATCAAACTATGTGAGTTCAGGCTCCGCGTGGGGTTATTACTTGGAAGGAAACCAGTCGTAATGCCCGCCCTAGTATCAATACTAGTGAATTGTGAGGGATGAAAAGTTGATCTTCTGACAGGGATCTGTGGGATTTCCGCAGAGTTCCGTATAGACGAAAAACCAGTACTAACCAAGGGTTCAGCAAAATTTACGTACGGGGTGTTTTGGGTCCGGGGCGTGAATAAATTAGATCTCTAGATTGTCACGGTGGATCCAGTTCTAGGTGAAACTCTGGTATCAGATGACCGGGACGCCCCCGTTAGTGTACCATCGTCATCGAGACGGTAAGTTACTGGGATATCCATAATATTTACCAATCCACTGTGAGATACACCTATTTGTGAACTTAGGAGCGCTACCGACCAATCATGTTGGTCCCAACTAACATTTTGACCTTTTGATGTGAGATTATAGCGGATTATGCGGTAAGCACGTTCATCCGCATTCACTTCAGTACTTAACCCAAAATTCAAGAGAACATTCTCAACCTCGGCCTTCGATAGACCACTCACCCAAGCAATAACCCGGTCCGTTGTATCAGTCCAGACTCGGGAAAGTTCAAAATTAGAGTCCTCCATCTTGTTAGGATCAAAAGTAATTTTACAATAATGGTTATAGTGCTAAAACAAAACTACAGAAATTCACCCGACTGAAACGTAAAACGGCAACTCAGACTTACAATACTAAACAACAGAATTTTTTTTTATCATTCTCAATATTTCAATAAATATAAATAAACAATTAAAAAGTTTGAACCATAATTAATTGACCATAACGAGCTAATAATAAACCAAAACAGGCAAAACAGATTGAGCAGGTTCAATAGGAACTCATTCCCTTCGATAATGGTTAAAAGCTTAAGTAAACCCTAACAACATTTTATTTATTCACTTTTTTATATATTTTTTTGAAGAGAAAATTTCAATTTAGTCCTAGAAAAATTCTGTTTAAATATGAGAATATTCCCGACCTTCGCATTGGAAAATTTAAGAACAATTTCCAAAAATTACCGAAAGTTTCCGACGAATCAACGGTCAGATTCTCTAGATTGTCACCAAACTTTTATGCAGAGTAAAATACAACGAGATAACACCACATAAAATCTTTTGTAAAAATGGTAAAACTCAAAAGTTGACTATTAATTGGAGATAGTTCAGGGTAAAATTTGTAAAATTTTCACTACATAACCATAAAGAAGCAACAGAAGAAATATTTTCTTTTTCGAAAGTTACCGGTCAGTTTTCACCCAATCGTTTCATACCGAAACTTCACGCTAGGACGCTCCGATGCTATTCTAATTAGAGTGTAACATGTTGAGAAGTTTTTTTTTCTTTTTTTTTTAATTATGTTAAAATAAATCAATTAAAATTAATTGGGTTAACTCATGTACACAAAAAAAAAATTTAATGAAAGAAATAATCAATTCCAGTCAGAATGAGTGAGACTTTCATAAATTCTTAAAATTTCCTACGGTCACCTGTCACTTTCTCAACATGGACACCGGTTTCTTACACGCACTATACAACACTGACGCGACACAGCGTGGAGCACAATACGAGGAAATAATCGGGAATCAGAACGCACAACATTAAGTAAAAAAACACTGTTGAAATTCACAACAAAAATGTCATTTTCTGCTCCTTGCTCAGAGATGTGGCCCCACATTGGGCGCCATTTGTGACAAGTATTTTATTACTAGGTGGAGAAATGACCTAACTTCACAAATGGCAGCCCAAACGATAAAATTTCGATGACCTGAAATTCTTTTTGAAATATAGACTTGACCAGTGTCAAGTGCTTGGCGCCAGGCGCCTGTGGAAACGCCACCGGGAGTACAATCTGAAGTAAAAAGATTAAAACTGGTTAAATTGATCAAATGATCAATTTTAAATTTAAAATGACCAGCTCTTTGGGAGAGGAAGTTCGAGGGGGCGACCTCCAAGCAAGGTCAAATCAAGTGCGTTGGTATGAACTAAGAACATTTTATTTTAATGATTAAATGGAATATAAGGAACCCAAAGATATCTTAAATTTACGGCATTCATAATTGTTACCTTGAGTTAAACTCAATCCCAAGTTAAAAACTTCTCCTTAATTCTCAACCAACGGGTTTATCCAAATTCCAAATTATCCAAACTTTGCGAAGACGCGTCCGTACTCCAATATGGCCACACGAAATCTGAGCTTTACTTACCGCCCAGGGAAAGCGTCGTCGTTTTTATTTTCTCAAGTGAAATTCGCTGACGAGGACATCGCCGCGCCACCTGGCATCTTTATTGTTGAGCATTGTATCACTCGAGTGGTAAGATACACTGCTCGTAGAGTAAGTGAGTCCGCCAGAAAATCCAGTTGTTAGCGAGGACATTGACGGGTTACATAGTCTCTTCAATTTCAGGTCTTGTAACTTGTCAAAACACGACACTAGACATCGTCCTCCAAGCATTTGAAAGAGCAAAACTCAAGGCAAAACAAATATCCACCCTCTCTCTCTCCTACCTTTCAGCAATTGTTAATATGCAATTTTGAAGCTGAAACTTGCCTAATACAAATTTTTCTATAACAGACTTCTTTATCATGGAAATTTAAGCACGTGAACACTCAGAAATATTTATCACAGGTGTGTGATTTTTCATAAATTTCGTTTTTCGTAAATTTTCATTTGTCTCGCACATGAAAGGTGTATTGCAGCTTTACAATCTGTAATAGTTAATGAAAGGAAAAACGTTACAAATTAAGAAAATACCGTTTGCCAAAAATTCTATTGGAAATTATCATTACACAGAGAAAAAAAACAGACAAATTTTTTGAAATTAGATAGCTAATTTTTCTGCATACCACCAGAAATTGTAAAATGGGTTTTAATATATATTTATAACTAAAATTAGATGCAATAAATTCGTTAACATAATTTTAAATTTTCGAAGTATACTATTTTATAATTTATGAGAAGTAATTGCTTTTCTCGAACGTTTATTCACTTACTTATATTATTTATTTGATCGTGAATACCTGACAATAGAGCTAGTATGGTATCATCATCTGATTCTTCTTCAAAACATTCGACTTGCTTTTGATTCCAATAATGACATAAGTGTTCTAAACGTGAACCAGAAAATTATTAAATGAAGCGCTTAATACAAAATTATTTTATTTATATAGAAGATTAAATTCTCCAAACATTTTTCGGAACACACGCGGAGACATTTAAATTCAAATAGGTGCATCTGAACGAGAGAATAACTATCCATAGATTGGATAACTCGATTTATTTAATTTCATAAACAGAATCAAGTATAAAATACGTGTGTTTCAACCAACTTAGGGTATATGTATATATATAATTTAAAAAAATGTTGAAAAATCACCGCAGGGTACCACTAAGAGCAACTGCCATCTAAAAAGAAAATGTCAATAGCCCCCAGTAGAACCGCGGTAAAACACACATATGGCCACGTCTCACATCAGTGCGATGGGTGGTCACAGGGCACGACGAAATCACAACGACAGGCCGGCGAAACCCTCGTGTGTCTTGAGGACACGAAGCGACCCAAGGATGAAAGCTTTCTGCACCCATCTCGCAAGTGCTTTGGCATATTTTTGGCACGCGGGTATGGCTTTAAGGTGACGAACCAGTGATAATTTAGCACCTCCGAGAGCACCTATCACAAGGACAATTACTCGTACCGAATATTTTGGGTACAGTCGTCGCAGCTCTCTTTTAAGGTCTTGATACCTCTCCTCTTTTTCTTTCTCCTTTGCAGTCATGTTGTATTCGGACGGAGCCGAGAATTCAATCACGAATATCGTTCGTTTCTCGAAGTCTTGGAGAACAATGTCAGGCCTCGAGTGCGCAACAGAGACTGCTGTCCGAAAATCGTAGTTCCAGAAAATCTGGCACTTCTCGTTTCGGACAATTGACTCTATATCCCTTGGAGCGTTAGGCAGAGCGGGGTCGCGACCAACACCGTAAGAGCGACAAAGGTGGTAATAAAGTACTCTTAGGGCCGCATTATGTCTATAGATATAAGTTGTTCCTGCGTGGGTCGGACACCCCGATAGTATGTGTTCTAGGTACTTAGCGTGTGCATGACACGCTCTGTACCTATCACTGGGAACTTCTTGACATAAAATGCGGGCACGGTATGCTAAGGTTGAGAGTATACCGTCCTGGCATGCGAAAATAAAGCCCTCTGTACCTGAATTGAGCCCCGATGATTTGAGGTAAGCAAAAGTTTGCTCCTTTGACAAGGATTGTTTTTCTACATTTCTGTGCAAGTTTCCGTGCATATGCTTGTCGACTAGCTCTTGGTGAAATTTTCTAACCTCTGCTTTCTTTACTTCGGCTTTTAGACGTGAAGCATCTAGATGGAAAAATGCACTTTCCTCACTTCTGATGTTGAAATTCAGGCCAAGGGTCTCGACAGCTTGCTCCGCGGCTTTGTAAAGGAACGCTCCTTCGCCAATCATCTCGTGGTTTCTGACCATCTTTAGGAGAGGATCTCTGCCATTCGCAACGATGTAAGCTGTACTTAAAACAATTCGGTTATGAAGACATTGGAGATTCAGAAGTCCGCGTCTGCCTTGACGGCGTGAAATGTATAATCGCGGAACTAACGAATTGATATGCAAGCTTTTATGCATATGCATGATCTCACGCGTGGTGACATCAAGGGCCTTAAGCTCGTTCTTCGTCCATTGAACCACCCCTAACGAGTAGAGTAGAACCGGGATGGCAAGCATGTTAGTCGCAGATACCTTGTTCAACGCCGACAGATTGGAAGACCAAATCTGTCGAAGAAGATGTTTGTATCTGCTTCGGAGAGACTCCTTCACTGATGTTACGTCCTGAATTCGGCTTTGAGACACGCCCAGTTATGTATAGGTCTCTCCAGTGTTAAGATGTCTAATAACACTTATATCCACAAGCTCAGGGTCCTTGGGAACGCCAGTAATCTTTCCTTTCTTCAAATGAATTTTGGCACCCTTGTCCAAACCAAATTCCATCCCAATCTCTCCTGTGTAGTTCTTGACTATATTTATAGCAGTTTGAAGTTTGCTTCTGCCAGCGGCATAGATCTTCAGGTCATCCATATAAAATACATGGGTGACCATATGCTCACGCTGATTAGTGTCGCCATAGAGGTATCCAGGAGAATTTCGTAGCGCGAGAGATAGAGGCAGAAGTGTGATGCAAAAAAGCAAAGCGCTCATACTATCCCCTTGAAAGACGCCCCTCTGGAAGGTGACCTTGTTCGTCGTCAGACGATGATTCCTGGATGAGATGGTAAATCTAGTTTTCCAAAGAGGCATCAATCTCTCTATGCATCTCACTATGTGTGGATGTAACTTCAAGCTTTCCAACAGCCAGATGATAAGTCTATGAGAGGTTGAATCGAAAGCTTTCCGGTAGTCAATCCAGGCCATTGACAGGACGCGCTGATGGGCGGCAGCGTCTTTGCAGACACACCTGTCAATTAGCAGGTTCTCTCGACAGCCTGCTACACCTTTTTTCGAGCCTCGTTGTTCGTACATCTCTCGCCAAACAGGCTCAATTCGTCGAACGATCCTGTTGTTTAGAACAGCTGTAAAGATCTTATACCGTGTGTTTAAACAATTTATTGGCCTGTGATTCTCGGGTCTGGACAAGTTGCCTTTTTTCGGTAAAAGTATAGTGCGTCCTAACAACAGTCACTGCGGGATGAGCGTCTCCAACTTTAAATATGAGGTGAATATGCGGGACAAATGTTGGTGAATAGAAGTAAACTTCTTCCACCAAAAGTTCTTGATACAATCTGGTCCAGCACCAGAAAAGTTCTTCGTGCCTCTAAGTGCTTTTTTCACCACTTCGGAAGTGACTGATGGGCAGTCCTCCTTAGATTTTATGAGGCTGCCGCAAAACTCCTTGAAGGGAGTGATATTGTCAGTATCTTCTTTCAACTCTAGTGTTTTCGGGATCTTGTACACCTCTCTCCAAAAAGTCTCTACCTCCTTGGGCTTGGGTGGATTTTTTACAAAAACAGAGGGATCACTGAAGAGGCGTGATGGGTCAGCAAGAAACTGTTGATTCTCCCTGTTCCATCTCTCTCTCTTCTGTATCCTCCTCCTTGCGTCACATAACAGCCTTATTTTGTCAACAATATGCTGCTTGATTTTCAGCAGCTTTGACTTGTTCAGTGTGTGATTCAAGGTCCTTAGTTCTTGGGCGAACTTCCGAACCCTTTCCGTGAACGGTCTACCAGATGTTATGTTATAGATTTTACGTTATATATATTGTATACGTTATATATATTATATACTTTATATATATATATATATATATATACTTCATTCACAAAAAAATTCACAACATAAAAATTCGTAAAGGCCTAAAATCCAGTTTCATATAGCTTTTGTTCAGTCTATCAAGCAGGATGCATGACTGATGAAGATGATATGATACCCCTAGAACGAAAAATTAAAATCAAAATATTTGCATGTAAGATGAAAATGAAGGACGATGAGTATCAAGTAATCATGGAAGCAATCGAACGAGCTGAACGAGATGGCGGAGATCTGCTCATGCCTGAGTCTGAAACCCAACAGGACGATGGATTGGAGGAGTCATTGGATGCGGTCCTTTTGTTGAACCATCAAGAGACAGAAAAAATTTATGAGAACGACTGGAACAGTTCGGATGACGGTGAAACCGTTCAAATTGATTTGTTTGGAACAGATAAAACAAAAACACTTCCTCATAATAAATCATAGAAAGCTGCCAGCTTACATTCGACTTTGTGAAGGGATCTGCCGAACATGCGTCACAAATATAGAGTGTTGTATCGCGTTTTGAAATAAGTCATGTCCCGATTAACAAGCCTAATAAATCTGCCCACATGACCGAACAGAACGACACAACGACTGAATATAGTTTGACGGGAAAAGAAACGACAGACAATAAACTAAACGAGGTATGGACGAGGTAAACAGGTATGGAACTATGTGAGGGCATTGACATACTGACGGAGTGAGAGCTATTTTAATCAATCACTTAGATCAAAGTTATCACTCTAAAGTTGTTAGCATAAAAGATCCGGTGGAATTGTTGAATCAAAATGGAGTTAAAACGGTTTGAAACTAACGTAACGTCTATAACTATAAGAAAACAATTGTATAATATTCAATATACTCCAAATTAATACAAATAAGGAAAAACCCTTCGAATTTTGGAATGAGTTGGTAGAATTAATAAGAAACTACGGAAACATACCTGATGAAAATCCTCTGACTGATGAGAAAAGAAAATGCATTATATAATGCAAATATGACTGCAGTTCCCCAAGTACAATTTGTGAAATTCATGAGCAGAAACACGACTGGAAAAGGTTTGATGTATGAACAATTCAAAACTTATTTCATACGGACTGAAGCTAACAAGATGACCACAACGACGAGTGAAATTAATACTGCTTCAAATGCTCAACGACGAGATCCGAAGGTTCGATGCTTCAATTCTGATACCACAAAAAAAATGGATTAAAGAACTGCTACGAGTGCAACGAGTTTCTCACTCATGAGGCAACCGAATATCCACCAAGATCAGCACAACAGGGACGAGATGGCCAGGGTGGAATGAAATGAAATAACACAAATAGGTTTGTTAACTCTAAGTGTTCAAGAGTAGAAAAGTATTTTAACAGTACGGATAGAGGCTTTCAACGTAAAAATAATGATTCGGGCTGAGAAAACGATGCAAAAAAGCCTAAGACTGCCAAAAATAGAGGCGGAGGCGACTTTAATAGAAACAGGGGATCGAGACAACAAAATAATTGGACGCGAAAGATAAGAAAAATCGAAATAACATGAAGGAATGAACAAAAATTAATTCTTTGCCAAATTATTATGGGACACGGGAGCGACAGAACACCTAACTAATTCTAGACTAATCTTCAAAACGTTTGCAGAGGCAAATTACCGTGTAATTAAATGTGCAAATAAAGATTCATCAGCTGATTTGAGAACAGAGGGAGCCGGAAGTATAGCAATACTTACAAATGATGGTTGAACAGTAGAGGCAGATGATGTTATTTGTGCTGTAACACTATCTGAAAATTTACTACCTTTGAGAAAGTTTGCCGATATGGGTCTCAGTATATACTTGGATAACGAAAAGATAGATATTTTCGACCCGGTCTCTAATGAGTAATTTATCTCGGGCATATACAAGCCACCATATTGGATTTTAGAATTTGCAATAAGTAATAGTGATAAAAAAAATAACGAGTGGGACGAATTCACCTAACTTCTGTGAAAACCCGAGATATATAACTCGAAGCGTGACAGGACGAAGTTCTGAGAATAAAAACCAAACGATAGATAATAATAAAGAAGTAAGTCAAGAGAAGAAGTTGATCGACTTAGGAAATAACTTTCGAAGTTCAGATTCAGAGAGAAATTGTAGTAATGCCCAGCAAGATGAAAACAAAAGTACAGATAACGATTTGTTGGAAAACCCCACTGTAGAAAAGAAAGCCGATTTAATGATAAGTATGATAAGTTTGCTGAAGATAACAATGCAATGTTTTGGCAAGTAAGAATGGGCCATGCATCTATCACATAGCTAAGGGCCATATAAAAACAATTCCCAGAGCTGTATTTGATGAATCTATTGTAGACTACTGAATCGTTTAGGAGCTGAACCGCAGTTTGCTTGCCCAAATACTCCAGTAGATAATGAAGTGTCTATACTATTCAATAAAACCATGGAAAATAAGGTGCGAACATACATGTGGGGCATAATTTCTGAAGTTCGCCCATCTCGAAAATGAAAGTTGTCCGATCAGCCTAAAAATGGCCCAATTGTAGTCCTATTAGATAGTACTCCTCACAACAAAAATTAATTCATTTTGATAATTATTTATCAAAGTGGACGGGGTACAATTTTTGTGTGTTTTCAAGCTAGGCCCTACTTTCAAAAGTTTGTAACTTTTGTCCTATTACCTTAAACAAAATTTCACTTGAAATGTTTTCGATAGATTTTTTCACAAAATTACTGCTGGTAATAACGATTTCTCAAGAAAACTCAAAATTTGACTCGAATTTTCAAAAATCAGAAATAAATTTGACTTTTTTCAAATTTGGTTACTTTTTTTTCTTCAAAATAGTTTTAAAAGAAAGCTGAGATTTTTTCCTATAAGACCGCTAATTTTGAGAGCGGCAAATTAATTTGTCTTTGAGTAATAACACGATATGTGAACAAGATGCCGTGATAGGGTGGGTAACGCGCAATCTCCCCTAGTGCGCTCACGCCGAGGACCTTTGTGCAACGCTTGAGTGTCACTTTTTTGAGTTAAGTAATATTATATGCTACTAGAATAACTGATCTCTGCATCTTCAGGGTGAATAAACAAGGCCTGCATTACGGTGACTGTAACATTAATTGCAAATGTGCTCTAAAAATTAGAAATGCGAATATACATCTTTTGAATTTACATTTTTTTTTACATTCACATCTTTTTTCAAGAACCTGAAGAAAAATGTATTGCCTGGGAGTTTTTATTTGCTTCTATTCCGCTGAGAATTACGCCTTCATAATTCAGAATGCAGCGCAATGATAACTTAGCTCATGACACAGTGGCTGTTCACGAGTATCAAAAGATAATCATAGAATACTTGAAAACTCATTTCAGGCCAAATAAAATCTAATATTTCACTGATAGTGCAGGTCCACATTTTAAAATTAAGAGTAGCTTTGTTAATCTCCAAGCCCATGAAGAAGATTTCGGTATCTAAGCTGAATGGCACTTCCATGGTACATCTCATTGTGAGGGTGCATGTGATGGTATAGGAGCGAATACAAAGAGACAAGCAGCACGTTCAAGCTTACAATGTTCTCCGAAACATCACATGCTCACACTCCATGCTTTGTTTCAGTGGGCTAAGAGTAACTGTAAGGAAACCAAAATTGTTTTCAGCAGCCAAGAAAATCATGCCTTAGCCACCGAGTTACTGAAAGCCAGATTTGACAAAGCTGTCATGATACCAGATACATTACAGTAGCGTGCTGTGAGCGCACTAAGGGAAATCGCGCGCCACCCGCCCGATCACGGCATCTTGTTTACGTATCATTCTATTACTCAAAGACAAATTAATCGGCCTCTCTGAAAATTGGGGGTCTTATAGGAAAAAATCTCAGCTTTCTTTTAAAACTATTTTGAAGAAAAAAAAATAGCCCAAATTTAAAAAAAAGTCTAATTTATTTTTGATTTTCAAAAATTTGGGTCAAATTTTGACTTTTTTAACACATTTTTATTACAACCAGGAAGTTTGTGAAAAAATGTATCAAAAACATTTCAGTGAAATTTTGTTAAAGGCAATAGGACAGAAGTAAGGAAAGTAAGGCTTTGCTTAAAAATCCCAAAAATGGTACCCCCTCCACTTTGATAAATAATTATCAAAATGAATTAATTCTTGGTGTGAGGAGTACTTTCTAATAGGACTACAACTGGGCCCATTTTTACCACGATCGGACAATTTTCATTTTCGAGGTGGGTACACTTTAAAAATTATGCCCCATGTTCGATTCAAAACTTCCAGAAAGTATGTGGGATTTAGCTCTAGGAGCAGCAGCTTGTGCTTATGATAGAACATCACATAAGGCAAACGAAATGATTGCACAACTCCAGAAGTTTAAACTGAACATAGCTTTGATGTAAACCACCTGGAAAGATTTGGCTACATAGCATATATCAAAGTGCAGAGAAAAACTGGACCTAACTTCAGATATGAAGCACGAACAGTAGTCTTGATTGAATACAAACCATCTGGATATATATTTTCAAAACCTGAAGTTGGGAAATATTACACCAGTCGAGATATCCACTTTATTGAAAAAATAGTCTATGGAGACAGATACAGTAAGAATATTATCAAAGACCGGGTTACTGTTTTCGATGAGATAGATAGAGATAAATTATTTGTTGAATTTGAAAAGAAACCAGATGACAGAGAAGGAGCAATCACAAGAAACGGAGGGAGAAATTAAACGAAAAGAGAGGTAGACCGAGAAAGTCAGTAAAGACAGAAACGAACAAAACGAGTGAAACTGTTAATAATTGAAGTCTTTCTGAAATATTCCACACTTCAGAGAACGGTTCTGGTGACGTATTGTCTAAAAATAATAACGAAGAAGCAGACATAATTGAAGATGAAGTATATAACGCTCATTTAGCTAGAACCAATAAAGATCCAGCTTCATACAAGGAAGCCATGCAAACTGAGGAGGTGAGCAAATGCAAGAAGCTATAAATGGCGAGTTGAACTCTTTGAATAGAAATGTAATGAGGAAGATAGTTGACATACCAACGATAACGTCAGACGGAAACAAACCAAATATTATAGACTCTAGGTGAGTTTTCAAACGAAAAATGGAAATGGACGACAGTATAAAATATAAGGCAAGGCTTGTAATAATTTCATAAACAGAATCAAGTATAAAATACGTGTGTTTCAACCAGCTTAGGGTATATGTATATATATAATTTAAAAAAAGGTTAAAAAACCACCGCAGGGTACCACTAAGAGCAACTGCCATCTAAAAAGAAAATGTCAATAGCCCCCAGTAGAACCGCGGTAAAACACACATATGGCCACGTCTCACATCAGTGAGATGGGTGGTCACAGGGCACGACGAAATCACAACGACAGGCCGGCGAAACCCTCGTGTGTCTTGAGGACACGAAGCGACCCAAGGATGACAGCTTTCTGCATCCATCTCGCAAGTGCCTTGGCATATTTTTGGCACGCGGGTATGGCTTTAAGTTTACGAACCGGTGATAATCTAGCACCTCCGAGAGCACCTATCACAAGGACAATTACTCGTACCGAATATTTTGGGTACAGTCGTTGCAGCTCTCTTTTGAGGTCTTGATACCTCTCCTCTTTTTCTTTCTCCTTTGCAGTGATTTTGTATTCGGACGGAGCCGAGAATTCGATCGAATATATATATATATATATATATATATATACAGGGTGTCCCACCACCTATGAACATGCCGGTACTGGGTGATAGAGGACAAAAAAAGAAACAGAAAAGTCCTATGGCAAAATTTGATCTGGGCCTTAGTTTGGGCTCAGTAAAGCTTCAAAGTTGGGCATAATGAACCAATCAGAATCGAGCTTTGGCAATAACTTATTTGTCTCATAAGCGTGAAAATAGTGTGCGTGCTAGCGGTTTACTTCAGCTCCCGCGAAAATTTCACATCGTTGATCTTTGATTGTTTCTACAAGATGCGAAATTCAAGCCTTTATATTTTTTTAAGTTCTTAGTTGTTCTTACAAACGTTTATTACCGTCCTTAAAATAAAATAACATTTGCTCAACCTAAAGAAGATGAGTTTCAATTCAATACAGAATTTTCCTGACATTTCATGTAAGAAAACCAACAAAGACGTTTGAAATTCAGAAGACCAAACGAACTTTTGTTCTTCAAAATTAATCTACAAGTATAAGATGAGAAAAAACCTTTCAAACCTCAAAAATAAATTCTCTGTGATGTCTACGATTTATTTATTGTTTTTGTAATAATAAATGTATCAAAAATTTGCAACGAGTCGCAAAGAATTACTTTCGCTTGGTACGAAAGGTGTCTCTTATTTTAGGGTTGTTAGTTAATTTTAAAGAACAAAAGTTCGTTTCGTTTCCGCAGCTTTAGATTTCTTTATTGTTTTTGTAATAACAAAAGTTTGTTGGGATTTCCCATTTTTAATTTTTTTTTTTAATTGTCACAATGAATGTAACAAAAAAATTTGTAATGAATCGCAAAGAATTACTTATCATAGACTTGTTAATTAATTTTCAATAACAAAATTTTGTTTTGTTTTTCCGAGTTTTAAGTTACTTTGTTGATTTTATAAAAAAAAATGTAACAAAATATCAGGAAAGTTCTGTATTAAATTGAAATTCATTTTTTTTAGGTTGAACAAATTTTATGTTATTTTAAGGACGGTAATAAACGTTTACAAGAGCAACTAAGAATTTCAAAATGTTAAAGGCTTGAATTTCGCGTCTTCTAGAAACAATCAAAGATCAACGTTGTGAAATTTTTGCGGGAGCTGAAGTGAACCGCCAGCACGTACACTATCTTAACACTTATGAGACAAACAAGTGGCTGCTGAAGCTGGATTCTGATTGGTTCATTATGCCCAACTTTGAAGCTTTACTGTGCCTAAACTAAGGCCCAGATCAAATTTTGCCA
>CAKNXH010063355.1:153947-172062 GCA_932178445.1 Andricus quercusramuli
AAAAAAAAGCACAGATAAAATGAAACGAAAGAAAGTATGAAAATTAGAACAAGCTTTGTATGGGCTGCTTACAAGTCTATAAAGGTGGAATGAACGATTTACAGAAGGCTGATTCTCACGGTCAGATAGACCGACTCATGGTGGATTGAGGCTCTGTTCCGTCTTTTTATACCGTAGCACAGCCTCTACGTATGCAGCTACTTTATCCCAGTTTTATTCATTGGTGAGCATTCTTTCAATGATTTTTTCTTGCGTTATGCGACCGATCTCACGCTCTAGCTTTTGTCTCTCAGCGGCTCATCTCTTGCAGACGAAGAACGTATGATTAGCGTCGTCTATCTCTGAATCACAATATTCACACTCTACGCTGTTGGGTTTTCCCCTTTTGTGGAGGTAGGCTTGGAAGAGCCTGTGCCCCGTGAGGAATTGTGTCAGGAAATAGTTGGTTTCGCCATGTTCCCTCTCTACCCACTTATCAAGTCGGCTTACTAGTTTGGCTGTCCATCTGCCCCTAGTGTCCTCTCTTCATCTCGTTTTCCATTCTTCCATGGTGTGAGCTCTGGCTTGTATCTTTGCTTCGAGTTTGCCTACTTCTGCCTTCTTCTCGTAGATGTTTTTTCGCTCCCTGGCTTGGAGATCGATTGGAATTATTCCAGCTACCACGAGTATAGCTGGCTCCGAAACCGAGCAGTAAGAGCAGGCCACTCTAAGCGCCCCAAGCTTTTGTACAGACAACAATAGGAGACGCTTGCTCGGTTTTGGGCCCCCAACGTTAGCCATGAGTCTGCTCAGGGCTGTGGTTACGTTGGCAGTTTTTTCGGACGCTTGCTTTATCTGCTCCCAGAATTTTAGCTTCGTGTCTACTAGTAAGGCAAGGTGTTTCACGGCCTTCTTTGTGATGATCTCCTGGTTTCCCACCTGCAGCGGAATTATGGTATCTATTTTCTTAATGGTCAGTACGACGATCTCAGTCTTCTGGACAGCCAGACTCAGGCCATGTTCCACCATCCATCCATCAACCCGCATCATCACTTGGTTAAGCTTCCACTGGGCTACCTCCATATTTCGGGCCACAATCATCGCAGCGATGTCGTCCGCGTATGCCACCAGGGATATACCCTCTGGTATCTCCATACGAAGGATGCCATCGTACGAGATATTCCACAGGTCCGGTCCTAGTATGGATCCCTGTGCTGGCCCGGCGGTGATCTCTTTTTTGCGAATTCCATCCTCTGTGTCGTACAGGAGTACTCTATCCTGCAGATAGCTATTCACCATATGCAAGAGATACGGCGGTACTCGAAAGTTGTGCTCGAGATACCTCCTGCACTGCATCCACTGTAGATCGTCCCTTCCTGAGCCTCTGCATTTTCCACTGTTTTGTAAACAATCCTCCTTTCAAACAGCTGTTGAACATTTTCAGGAGCAACTGCGGACTGCCATGCGCAACTGCCTTCAATGCTTCCGGTGGTATTCCGTCGGGTCCTGGAGCTTTCTTATTTTGAAGAGATTTCACAACCTCTTCGAGTTCCTTCACTGTGAAGAGCATTATTTCTCCGCCGTCAATTTTTGTGGTATTCTGACTTCTGACTTGGTGCGTGGGAAAGAGTCTGTCCACGATATGCGCCATCGTTTCCTCGTCACGTGGGGCAGTTGGTGCTAAGACTCCGAGTTTGCTTCGTTTGATTGCGTTTCGAAGTTCCTTCTTCGCAGCTTTAAACACTGCCTTCCTGATAGTCGCTTCTGTTTGCCGCTTTTTCTGCATTCGCTGGGATTTGCGCCGTAAGCTGAAGCACTTCATTCTCCACTGAGAGATCTCCTCGTTCCACCAGTATGGCGGGCTTCGATTATTTCGTGGTCTCTTTCGGGGCATAGCTGCTTCACATGCTGGGTAAATGAGGCTCATCGTATCCTCCACCAAGGATTCAGCGTTGTCTGTTCTCTCAGTATGCCGAAATATCGTGTCGCCTATTTTCTGTCCATTCTCCATCACATTTGATAGTTTTTGGAAATCCATTTTGGACAAATTCCATTTCCGCGCTTTGGTTATTTCTACGCATCAATCAGTGCCACCGATCCCTCCGTTGCCAAGGAGATATCGGGTGTTGTTCCTCTACAGCCTGGTCGTCTGAGTATTGGCGTCCTCCTGGTGTTTAGAACTACTAACCCCGTTCTAGCCGCCATCTCCATAACTCGCTTTCCTCTTAAATTTGGTTTTGGCATACCCCATTCCAGCATTCTTGCGTTGAAGTCACCAGCGACTACCACTTCTCCTGCCACATATTGAATAGCTTCTTCTAGGTCATCTAGTTTGTCCTCAAAATCCTTTATAGGCTCATTTGGGGTAAGATAACAGCTCACATGTGTGAAGCTGCTCCACTCAACCCACACATATCCGTATCCGGAGCCGTGTTTTTTGACTGGAGTCTTCATCAAGTCTGAAACCCAGATAGTAGTAGTGCCCAATTTGTCCGTGAACCGTTTAGGATCACTTCTGTTTTGGTGCTTTTCACTGAGTATCAGTATGTCCGCCTTCTTTTCGGACCTAAGCTGTATGATGAGGTCTTGGGCCGTTTTACTTCGATTCAAGTTTCCGGAAACACTTTTGAGTTGATCCGGCTCTTTCTGCATCTCCGCGCATAAAAAACCCTAACCCATATTCCAGGCACCTTAAGCACCGAGACAATAGGATTCTCTTCCTTATTCGGCATTACACCCAGCCTACCTTTATGCGAGCTGGTTGTAGTAACTCGTTCGCAGCTTGTTCGTTGAATGGAACTATAGCTACCATTTGCCCTCTGCTATTTGGCTTAGTGACCCAAACATTGACCACCCCCGTGATCTCTTTAAGGTCTCTTTTTAGAGCCTCTTCTACTTCCTATTTGGTGGTGTAGCTATCTAGGCCTCGGATCTCTAGAATGAATCTCGGAGTCCTATCCTCTACCGTCGCCATGTCTCCTAGTGCTTTCTTCAGCGCGCTGGAGAATTCACTGCGGTTTTTAACTCCTTATCCAGTTCCAGCAAGACGTACCCGGACCTGGTTTGTCTAATATTTTGAACAATAGTCTGAGTGTCCTCTGGTTTAATCTTCTCACTTATGTCTCCCAGGACTTGCGCATACGTTATTCCTCCTGCTGGTTTGATGAGCACCGTTTCTACTCGTCTCTTTCCAGCCTTCGTTGGCCTTTCTTGCAGTTTCTGACTGTTCTTCCTTCCTGTGTCTTCTGTGTCCGCTTTTTCTTTGCTGCGCGATTTTCTTCCTTTCTTCCTTTCTTCCCTGCTTCTCCTTCTTTTCGCATTTTGCCATTCTGTCACACATTCTACTGCATCCTTCCTTCTCTTATCTACTGGGGAGGCAACCTGGTTTTCTGCTGGGCTGGACGCCAGACGCTTAAAGTTTGACACCCTTTTTGGCGTGCCCACACTTTCTCGCCTAGTCTTGCTGCGCGCTTGAACCCACAACATACCGGTGAGGTTGTCTTGTGCAGTCCTTTGGGCGTCTCTCTCGCAGTTCAGCTTTTCCACCATTGCTGTAACTTTCGTGAGTCCTTCCTTGATGACTATGCTGAAATTTTGTTGCCTCTTTGGAGCTTGGGTCATTTCCTTCATCTCTTTCCCAATTTCAGCTAACACGTTTTTGATAGCCAGTTTAGGCTGCTCTATCTCCTTTTTCTAGTGCAGTGACGCGTTCTATCATTCCTGGGTTATCTTTTCCTCTGATTTTCTTAATTTTATCATTGTCGTATGTTCGGTCCCCCACCCCTTCCCAAAATCCTTGGGACCGGCACTGCCCACCGGGGATTTCACCTGATTGGAATCAGTGAGGAGATTTCTACTCCCTTGGGGTATGTCGTTTTTCCCATATGCGCTCATGATTGGTTTCTTGTTCGGGGTTCCTTCCCCTAGCGTGTTTTTGTCCGCCCCAGGTATTTGATTTCCCCAGTACCACCATATCTGGAAGGCGTTCCCCTATCCGCAACCTTGGGAGGCGCCTGATGGAGGACCAGCAGGTTGGCGTCCAACTTCAGGAAAAACAAATGGTGCTAGGTAATTTCAGGGATCCCAAATGAAAAAATGATAACAGAGACAGATTAGTTAGCTTATGTGCAGAGAAGGGCTTATTTATTACAAATACTTGTTTTAGGCATAAGGTGATCCACATATGTACACCTGGTCTAGAAGAAATAGCCACAGAATAATTGACTTCGTTGTTGCGGATGGAAGACTAAGAGATCTAGTAGAAGATACAAGGGTCACGAGAGGCTCTCAATGCAATACTGATCATTACCTGCTAGTCCTCAAAATGATAACTTGAAAGGTGCTCATAGGCAATAAAAATAAGGAGAGCGCATCGGGTATGATCGACGATGTCTTAGTTACGAGTGTGACTGAAGTGTGTGGTACTGCGGTTTTAGGGAAAATGTCTGGTGATGCATGGTGGAATGATGACATTCAGGCAGCCCGACAAGAAAAAAAATTAAGTGTACAACAGAACGTTGAACATCACAAGTCTTAGCGGTGAGGAGAGAAATAGACTTGCTAATGATTACAGACACAAAAAGAAAGTTGAACGACTATTCAAGAAAAGTCAAACTAAAATCAGAACAGAAGAAGGGCAGAAAATACAAAATAACTTTGAAGGAAGCAAGACACTGTTGTATAAATCTACGAAGAGAAACAAAAGTACAGAGTTTTTCAGAATGAGAAATAGCAACGGCGAAATGCTATGTAATACAGACAGAAAACTAGCTTTGAAAGACTCTTTTATGGGGAAAGACTTTTTATGGGGAAAAGCGATTATTGTACCAATATACAAAGCGAAGGAAAATAAAAGCAACTGCCATAATTACAGAGGTATCGGCTTATTTAGTCCTGTAAGGAAAATATACTCAAAAATTCTTATTCGTAGGGTAACGAAAATAATAGAAGAAAGGTATGGAAAGTCCAAAGTGGATTCGTGCATTTGTTGACCTAGAAAAAGCATTTGACAAGGTGTATAGAGGTAAACTTTGGGAAGTCCTGAAAAAGTACGGAGTGAATGGATGGCTCCTACAAGCAATACAAACAATATACTGGTTGTTTTTTTCAACTTGAGTCATCGGAATATCTCGAAAAAGACGCATCCTATGAAAAATATCCGTAATGAAAACTTTTTATTTTGAAGGCGGAAAAGCGACTCTGAATGAAATTACCTCACCACCCCTCAGGAGGCAGGGAGTGTGTTTTTTTTGCGATTCGAAAAAAAATGTTCCAATAAAACTTACGTCTTTCATGAAGGAGAATATGAATCTGTGATAAAAAATTGGGATTCCCATTTGAAATCACAAAGTTGCACAAGTTTGACAAGAATGCTATATGTTGACATGTCAATTTATTATATTCATGTACACGTGTTTACGAATGGCCCTCTTCGACGAAGGAGATGTGGATCTTGAAACAGTAAGGGTACTTGATAAGGTTGTTATGGCACAAGTTGATAAGTACGTATATCTTGGTAGCCTATTCACTTGTGACGGAAGGAAAGATGGGGAATAAGATAGGCGCATAAACAAGGGTGAGACGATTATCAGTAGAGCAGTGCACATTATTAGAAGCAACACTATAACAAAACAGGCTAAAATGGCAATACATAACTCTATATTTGTACCTACTGGGCTATACGGTAGCGAGACATAGACCTGTATAAGGCCTTACCTGGATAAGAGTAAAATTAACGCGATTGGCATAAAATATTTGCGCAGAATATGCGGGAAAATACTACTGGACAAAGCGAGTAAATAAAGAATCCTGAATGAATGTGGTGCAGAAGAGACACTAGTTGACATATGGGAAACAAATCGGTGGAGATGGTTTGGGCATGATGAGAGAATCAAAGATGGGCAACTGACGAAACAAGTGCACTAAGGTAAAGTAAATGGCAGTCTGCCCAGTGACGGACCGCAGGAAAAATGTTTAGAATGTACGAATGAGACCCAAATTCGAAGAGACATAAGAATCCATAGAAGTACGAGAACTTGCATGAAAAAATGCATGGGCATGAAGCAAGCTAGATAAGTATGTCAGGACGGAAAACTGTGGCGAAAAATAGTGCATAAAAAGAGTGCTAGTGGAGTGAATGACACCTGAAACAAAAGACCTTGGATAATAATGGGCCCGAGTGAGGAACCTCACATGACGACCTTGTGAGGCTCTTCACTTGGGGTGATCTCTAGAGAGATTGATCAGCAACCTAAGTCGGAGCAGTATTGCGGAACGAACGTGTTATTTGAATCAATAACGCGAGAATTTTCGATCAATCTAAAAAATCTGCACCTACTTCCTCACAATAAGGTAAATGTCCCGGTAATCGTGACGCTCCCAGTAATCGTGAAACTTGGTTATAGTTTGAATATATTGTTACAAAAATGTGTTAAAAGTGACATTTAATGATAAAACTCACTTATTTTTAACATTTTATACTGGCAAATAGAAATGACATTCATTCAGATGAAATAAAAAGCAAGAAAATTGGCATGACGATTACTAGGACTAAGGTCACGATTATTGGGACGTTTACCTTACTTCTTTGCTCACCGAGCGAGTCACGCCTACTCCGAAAGGGAAATGGCTTAAACCTCAAGTACTCGCGTGCACGGCAAGAGGACCGCATTTTTTCCAAGGTGGCAGCAACTCTTTATTTTGAATGGAACTGCCCAACGCGCCCCCTGTATTTTCAAGTCAAGTCACAAGACACACGACAGCGCCACCGTCGATTTTTTTGAGTCATCCGAACAGTGAACAACTAAACGCCAAAGTGGAAAGGTGCTCTCTTGCGGACTTTTGCCGCGGCGCGGCACAAGTCTAATACCTACCTAAAATATTTAGTTTTTGTTTGTCAAAAGTAAATATGTATTTTGTTGAATACTTATAGCAAAAGATTATTTTTATGTAAATCATTAAAAAGTTCGAACTAGTTTGTTCACTATAAATATGAGTCCATATTTTGTGTTTATGTTCATGGTTATCGGATGGAAATTTATCGCTGAATTGAAAGGAAGCAACCACGTTTTTGTAGCTCCCTCCACGAAAGGACTTACAGAACCATATAGAAAAAAAGTCTATGTGGAAAAAGTCGGTTTTTGTTACGAAAAACTGCTACCAGATGCGTATAGAACCTGCATTTCTATATGGATCTACAGTGGAACTTCGATAATACGAACCTCTATAATACGGATTTTCGATAATTCGAATTTTTTTTTCGGCCCCGGCTGAAAATCGAAGCATTATATGCGTTTATATTCTTACTTTCGATAATACGAATTTTCGATAATTTGAAGTTTTTTTTGGTCCCTGATTTTGGTTTCTGATGGTATTTCCACTTAGCTTTGGAGAATGCCTATTTGGCTCCTGGGTCTATATGGATCTATACGGCATTACCATTAGTAACTGAGGTGGTTTCTATGGGTTTCTATTGATATTTTCACTTACTTTTGGAGATTACCTCATTGGCCCTTATAGACCCCTGAGTCTATATGCATCTATGAGGAATTATCAACAGCCACAGAGCTGGTTTCTATGAGTTTCTGGTGGTATTCTTACTTTATTTGAGGGAATGCTTTATTGGTCCCCATAGACCCCAGGGTCTATATGGGTCTTTACAGAATTACCATTAGTAGCTGATGTGGTTTTTTATGGGTTTCTGGTGGTATTTTCACTTTGTTTTGGGGAGTGCCTCATTGGCCCTTATAGACAGGAATATACATATAGAATCTGTTAGAATGAGTGTTTGAAATTCCATATAGAATAAATTTTTGTAAATTTGTATAGAGGTCGGGACATAGCGAGATGTCTTAAAAATCCTGTAAGAAATCTCCATATAGAAACTAGTAGAATTTCTGTTTGGAATTCCAGATAGATTACGTATAAGTAGGATCCATATGGATCCGTATAGAGGTCGGGACATAGCGAGATGTCTTAAAAATCACGTGAGAAATCTCGATATAGAAACTAGTTGAATTTCTGTTTGGAATTCCATATAGATAACATATTGCTAACATCCATATAGATCCATATAGAGGTCAGGACATAGCGCAATGTTGGAAAAATCCTGTTCGAAATATACATATAGAACCTAGCAGAATTTCTGTTTGGAATTCCATATAGATTACATATTGGTAACATCCATATAGATCCATATAGAGGTCGAGACATAACGAGATGTCTTAAAAATCCTGTAAGAAATCTGCATATAGAAAATAGTAGAATTTCTATTTGGTATTCCATATAGATTACATATTGGTAAAATCCATATGGATCCGTATGGAGGTCGGGACATAGCGAGATGTCTTAAAAATCCTGTAAGAAATCTCCATATAGAAACTAGTAGAATTTCTATTTGGAATTCCATATAGATTACATATTGGTCACATCCATGTAGATCCGTATAGGGGTCGGGACATAACGAGATGTCTTAAAAATACTGTAAGGAATCTCCATATAGAAACTAGTTTTATTTCTGTTTGGAATTCCATATAGATTAAATATGGGTAACATCCATATAGATCCATATAGAGGTCTTGACATAGCCAGATGTCTTGAAAATCCTGTAAGAAATCTCCATATAGAAACTAATAGAATTTCTGTTTGGAATTCCACATAGATTGCGACTTGGTAACATCCATATAGATCCGTATAGAGGTCGGGAAATAGCGCGATGTCTGAAAAATCATATTTGGAACATCCGCATAGATACTTACAGAAACAGGGGTTCTTTTTGGAATTACATATAGAAACCATTCCAAGTTCTGTTTGGAATTCCGTATAGAATACAATATTGCAACATCCATATAGATCCGTACAGATTTCCTATGTGGCTGAATCTTCCTGAGTGGCACTACCATTTGAAACGACCAGAAACTTAGAGAAACTCTTAGAAATTCTATAGGGATCTATAGGATATTTGAAGGAGGGCTTTCATAGTTTTCGAGATATAGGTCTCGGAATACAAAAAAAAGCGTGCCGCGGCCGTTCGCCGCAGCGCGAGTGCTAGTGTGCCTTTAAAAGGGGCGAATGCATGAGGGCTCATGGTATAATAATGATAAAAATAATAATTATTATTATAACCTCCTTCTGTATGTTTGTCGCAGAAAATAAATCATCATAAACACGACAAGAGAAAAGAAAAATGATGACAAAGAAATCTACGACCAAAGAATGGAAAGTTTCTTACGAGATGTGTTTAATAAATACGGCATATAAATTAGACTGTGTAACGTGACGTTTTCTTTCACCAATTAGAAGTCAGCTTCAGAATTGATCTTTGTAGTTTCTTGTCAAATCGTTACTTGCAATCTTGGAGTTTTGCTCTCTCAATTACCTGCACGACGATGTTCTTCGCCGTGTTTTTTTGAAGCTCCAAGGGATTCCTGACCTGCAAAAAGAATTCCATCTCCGCTCCACCCAATATTTGCTTCACACGTTTCTCACTCATCTCCTGAGGGTTTACTCTGCTTATCCAAAATATTATAGATTGAACACTAGATTCTTTATCATCCGAGAACCATTAGGTTTGGTAGCAGTGACGCCAGGCAGCGCGTTGGCGTTTTTCTGGTGGACTTCACTTGCTCGGTGGGCTATGTCTCTTACCAACCAAGTTTCATAAGGTGCAGCGGTCTTGACGCCAGACGGCGTGTCAATGTCCGTTCGGACGGACTTCATTACTAGTGAGGAAGGAAGGACGCGTTGTAAAGCAGGAGCTGGCAGTTAACGTGTGGCCATCTAGAGGAAAACTTGTTTACTTTCAGAAGAAAGTAAAGGTTAACTGAGAAATATGGATGAGGTTTTCTCTTCTTAAGTATAAAGTGTAAATCCAGGTAACGTTTGAGTCTCCTCTCTTTCCCTACGCGTTTGCTCCAAAGTTTAATACCTAATAATAGGTTCGATAAGAATATTCTTGTTAGTTTTGTCAAAAATAAAAAATGTATTATTGGCGTGCAACGCTGCTTCTTAGTTTTCCAAATTTAATATTTATTCTTTGCCGTTCGTCTCATAATTAGTTTTTCCTGATTATGAAAATAATGAATAGCTTAATGTTATTCCCTTAAATTGTCTGATTATATTCAAAACTATCCAGCCTTGCTCAGCTTTCGCCCCCGTGAAGTCTCCCTTCTTCGGAGCTAGATTTAAGTGAACTTTTATTTCCTTTAATTTTTTTTTGGGGGGGAGGGGGGGTAAACTCTCATTTTAATATTTTTGTCGAATCTTGGATTCAAATAATGGTGATTGAATATTGAAACTTGTCTTACGATTTACCCTCTGGCGTCTCCACAGGTGCCTGGCGTCAAGCACCAGACATTGGTCTGATCTTTTCATATTAAAATTTTCAGGTCGACGAATATTTCAACTTTAGTTGCCATTCATGACAACTGTGAGTGTTCTTTTTCATCAGCTCGCTCCCCTACAATATTAATGAAACCTAGTCTTATCAGTCCTTTATTTGAATTCTGCGAAAGAAATATTGGAAAACGTGACACTGTTTCAAAAAGTGAGAAAACGATAGATATTGTGGAAAAATTGCAGATGAATATGACTAGCTTTACGTCATCCTGTGTGCACTCTCAGGCACGCTTGAATTAAATCAATGACCTTAGGCTGTTTTGTGACAATTGTCTTTTAATACAGTATTTTATCTAGCTTTTTTCTTGTTCCAGACGCAAGACAGCTTCTCTGAATAAATCATAAAATGAATTACAATATGTGATGCATTATTCCAAGCAAAGAAAATAAACTCATGAATAACATAAACGAGTAATATGTTGGACGAAACCCGTTTAGGAATAGAAGTTTCACAGATTAGAAGGGAAGAACTACGGAATGGCTGGAATGTAATGGTTATAAATACAATACAATACGTAAGAATAATTAATAATATTTTGAATTAATTTCTACTGAAATTTTTGAATGAGTTTCAACTTGGCAATTTTCTGGTATAAATTGAAATATATAGTAACTAACAATGATTGTCTTGATAAAATGCGCGAAAATATTGCTAAGCACAGTTAAATATTCAATTTTGAAATATATTGGACTTGAAAGCTTTATAAATAATAACAGTCTTTGTATTAAATTGAATCTAATCTGTATTTTCACTCTCTAATATTAAACGCCTAAACTCACTTGTTACTTTCTATACATGGACAACTGAACTTGTGTTTTTCTTTTAAATGTCGTCGTTTAGTAATTATAAATCATGCACTGCTGAAGGAGAGCTATAATTCTACCATCAAGTAATAATATTGATGAAGCTTAGAAGTCTTTGCTTCTCAACACTTTCTTCCTTCATCGACACTTTGACTTTACAAAATTTGCTAAACATTCTAATTTAAGAATCCAGTGTATATGGAAACTATAAGTATTTGTTCTAATATTATATCTTCTAGACTCAAAATATATCTACGAACCTAATAATACAATTCTCAAACTTTTATCCTAAAGAACACAGCAAAATAGTCGTTTCAACTTAGGTCAAGTTCCCATCCTCTAACTTAGTCACAACTTGTCATGTTCTGTATCTTTAAACATCTTAGGTCGTAGATTTATCTGACAACAAGAATAGAATAAATTTTTCTACCATATACGCTCTTGTAAACTCTTTTGGACAGTTATTAAAAAATCTCAAAATTTCTAATTGTGTGGCTTCCATCGTTCCGAAGTCTCGTGAACATTGCAGTTCACTTTTTCAGGGCTGACCTAAAACTGAAGTTTCAGGTTATGTTGTTCTTATATATCAATTATCTACGATGCCTGTGATTAGCCACAGCACCTCATGGTGGGGACTGGTCGAAGTTGGTTGGCTAATCAAGTCTTTTTTTTTAAAACCCGGGAGGATGGAAAGCCAAATCGGATTGATATTATATCCATGGTCTCTGTTGATGTTATTAGGGTGTTTTAAGATTCACGATTGCTTCTCTATGTTTTCTTGGAAAAATATTGAACGTTTTTGCGCTGACGGTTGTTTTGTCGAACAAAATGCTATGTCCTGTTTCGATATGATGCTCAGCTACTGCTGAGTGCGTGAAATGTTTTAGCCTGACTTTACTATCATGTTCCTTTACACGTCGACTTACTGCCCTCCCGTTTTCTCCAATATAGACTTTGCCACAAGAATATGGGATTTTATATACTCCCAGATCACTGAAAGGTTCCTTTTTATCTTTAGGGTTGTTCAGAAGTTGTCCTATTTTCGCAAGTGGCTCAAATATAGTTTAGATATTGTGTTTCCTGAGAATTCTTTCTATTTGTTCTGTGTTACCTTGAATGTAGGGTAGGATGGTGGTAGTTTTTCTCTCTCTTTCTTTAGTAGGTTGTGTTGACTTGCTTCTTTTAATGTATTTTCTTATTGCTTTCTTAATTTGTTTGTTTGTGTAATCGTTTTGTATTAGGATTTGTTTAATATTTTGTAGTTCCTTTTGTAAGTTATCTTTAACTGTTATGGAGACAGCTCTGTATACAAGGGAGTTGATGACCGATTGCTTTTGAGATGGGTGGTGGTGGGAGGAGGCATGCAGGTATCTGTTTATCTGCGTGGGTTTTCTGTAAACTTCATGTCCTAATGTGTTATCGGATGGTTTATAAAATAGTACGTCGCATACGAACAGATACCTGCAATGCCTCCTCCCACCACCACCCATCTCAAAAGCAATCGGTCGTCAATTCCCTTGTATACAGAGCTGTCTCCATAACAGATAAAGATATCTTACAAAAGGAACTACAAAATGTTAAACAAATCCTAATACAAAACGATTACACAAACAAACAAATTAATAGAGCAATAAGAAAGCACACTCAAAAAAACAAGTCAACACAACCTACTGAAGAAAGAGAGAGAAAAACTACCACCATCCTACACTACATTCAACGTATCACAGAACAAATAGGAAGAATTCTCAACAAACACAATATCCAAACTATATTTGAGCCACCCGCGAAAATAGGACAGCTTCTAAGCAGCCCTAAAAGGTAAAAAGGAACCTTTCAGTGATCCGGGAGTATGTAAAATCCCTTTCGCTAGTGGCAAAGTCTATATTGGAAAAACCGGGAGGGCGGTAAGTCAACGTGTAAAGGAAAATTAGATTAAATGAATGTTACATGATGGTTACATCTAAAATCCGTCCTACCTTCCCTTCATACAAAATTAGCGTAATTAACAGTTTCGTTGATAGAGCAATAAAACTTTTCCATCCAACCTTCTATGAATCGAATTTAAAAATCATAACAGAAATCCTTGAATCTAATGGATTTCCAAACAAATTCTTCGATAAACAGATAGAACGCCGTCTATCTACAATTTGTAATAACAGCAATAACGCTATACAAAACAAAGACCTCAATCTAGATCAACGTGTTACACTTCCATATTGCCCATTACTGTCAAAATTTTCCATTAGATTCTTCAGACAATACAATTTCAATATTTTATTCAAACCCATGAAAGACACTCTTAATTGTTTCACAAAACAAAAAGACAAAATTCCAATGGAAAAATGCATTGATTGTGGTAAACATTATATTGGACAATTAAAGAGATACTTATTTGTTAGAATAAAAGAACACCAAAAATCATGTGAAACAACAAATAAGACAATTGAGAAAACCGCCTTAACTAAACATACATTAAAAGAAAAGTACACTTTTGACTACGACAATATTACTATACTCTCAAAAGAGTCATCATATTATTAAAGAATGTTTATGGAGATGTACCATATTGTCAAGAACAACAACACTTTCAACTTAAGATTTGATTTGGATAGTATTAGTGGCACCTACAACAGTCTTATACTCTATACTAACTCCTCCTAAAATAATAATTGAACATATGAATATTTAATTTTCTTTAAAGGATACGTTCAATTACTCGATGACTGTGACGATCACTTCATGTACTCGCTCATTCACTCCCACGATACCCTTGTTCGAGTGAGTGAGCGAAGAAGTGTAACAACACCTAGAGCCACTGGTCGCTATATTAATGAACGAGACCATATAATTGTATCAAGAACAACTACCAATCTCTGCGATATAACTCTGTCTTCTATCACTTGCACTTGTTATCCCACTCTGCCCGGAATGACAGAAATGACACAGAAATGACTTAAATCACAACAGAAATTTTTTTAATTATTTACTAACAATCCTGTTTCCGTCTCACAGGTGAAGTCAAGTTTGATTAATATTTTTATATTAATTAAATTAATAATGATGTTAGAGCGATGTGGTTTGTCTGAGTAATATAAGTTTATAAACATAAATATATGTGGTTGGTAAAATTGTCATACTTCAGACCAAAAAGTAGAATTAGTTGTTAAAATTCCTTTTTTTCTGCTGTCGAGGTTTCGAAAACTAGATCCGTTTTCCTCATCAGGACGTGAAGTTGAGGTTACATGTCACATTTCAAAGTTCATCAAACATCTTAAATTGATATTTCTAAAAATTCTTAGAATCCTATTCCTCGTCTTCATCTCTTATAAGCTTCATTTTCTTGTATGAACTTTGGTTAACTTCTTCTAAAACTTAATTTGTTTAATCTAATTCTATAATTCGTACTTTAAAAAATTTAATAATTCAATAATTTAGTTAACATTGTTAAAAAGTCAGAGCTTCTACATAAAACTGTTTCGCTCCATTTTTGCTACGATAAATGGAAAAATGGAGCGAAACAGTTTTAGAAGCTATGACTTTTTAACAATGTTAACTAAATTATGAAATTATTAAATTTCCAAAAGTACGATTCATAGAATAAGATTAAATAAATTAAGTTTTGCAAGAAGTTAACAAAAATTCATACAAAAAAATGAAGCTAATATGAGATGAAGACAAGGAATAGGATTCTAAGAATTTAAAAAAATATTAATTTAAGATGTTTGATGAACTTTGAAGTGTGACATGTAACCTGAACTTCACGTCCTGATGAGGAAAACGGATCTAGTTTTCGAACCGTCGACAGCAGAAATAAAGGAATTTTAACAACTAATACTACTTTTTGGCCTGAAGTATGTCAATTTTACCAACTACATATATTTATTTTTATAAACTTTTTGTATTATATACAATATTTTGTTTGAAATCCACGATTTCATATATCTCCTGCAAGAACGTAAAACCGCAAGGAATGATTTCAACACAACGTCTTTTCACTAAGCATTTCCATGAATTCTCTCTTTCTGTCATTACTTTCAATAGTTAAATTTTCAACATTATCCCAGTCAAACTCATGGTCAACATCGACAAACCCTCTCGTGTGTCTAGCAAGAACACTCTTATAACAACGTTCTAAACGAACATCACTTTTGTGTTCCTCCACCCTAGTATTAAGAAGTCTGCCAGTCTGTCCCACGTAAGTCATCTTACAGATTTTGCAAGTGATCTTGTCAACCACACCGCCATTTTTAAATTTATCTAAAGGATCTTCACCAAAGTTATTACTGAATTCATTCCAAATAGTATACGAAAAATAGTATGAATATTAAATTTTGTTTAACATGAATTTGAATAGTTTTAGAAAATTGACCAAAAAAAGGAAGAACAAAAGTATTAAAAGAACTATATTCTCTCGATTCCTTCTGATTATCTGGAGCTAAAATGTTACTTTGTTTGTTTTTGATTTGCTGAATTCTAATTGTGATTTGTTTGTTGCTCAACCAACTTTTTTGGGTAATGATTCAGAAAAAGGATATTCCTAACAATATTCAAATTCTCTTTATGAAATGAAATGTGAGACAAAGCTAGAGCTCTGTCGACATAGTTTTTGATTAATGCAATTTTGTTTTAAAAAGGATGAGCCGAAAAGAAATGTAAAATTCTACCTGAATATTTATTTTTCCTGTACCAATTGGTAATAATATTACCATCCTGACCTTTAATTACTTCTACGTCCAAAAAACTGATTTTAATATTTTTCTCTATTTCGTGGGTAAATTCAAGTTTTGGATGAAAACTGTTAATCGCATCAAAAACCGCCTGTACCTTCGCTATAGGAACACACACCAAGGTGTCATCAATATACCGAAAGTAAAAGGGCAAAACAAAATCCAGCTTCTTGAAAGCAAAGACTTCCAAATCTCCCATAACCATTTCTGCCAAAGTCGGAGAGATGACTGAACCTATTGGAGTACCAAACTTTTGCCTGTAAAAAGATCCATTAAATTTAAAATAAGTTGAATTCATAATGTAAACTATCCCTTCAATAAAATATTTTTGACTTGATCGAGTACGTGTCCTTATATCGTCCCATCTATTTAAAATTGCCTGTTTAACTAATTCAAGGGGTATATTTGGGAACATTGCAACAACATCCAAAGAAATCATTACATTATCATCAGGGACAGTTTTTTGAATAATATTTTTTTGAAATTCCCAGCTATTTTCAATATTATATTTAGAAGATGTAATTGAGTCTTCAAATATCAAATTAAAGTTTCGTTCTAAAAATTTCGTTGGAGTGTTAATAGTTGAAACAACAATTCTTAAAGGTTAGCCCGCTTTATGAATCTTTCTCAAACCATAACATCTTGCAAGGACTGTGTCCTCAGTATTTAAATCAGTCCATCTTATATCCTTTCCTAAAAGTCCTTTCTTTCTCCAATTGTCCAGCATCTTAAAAGTTTCTCTTCTTAATTGTTTTAACGGATTTTCACTCAATAATTCGAAGTTATCACGATTGGAAAGTAAATCCTCCATATCCCTATTATAATCTGATTTCTTCATACAAACTGTAATATTACCTTTATAAGCATCTAAGCACATTATATCAGGGTTGTTCTTAAGGAAATCTTTTGTTACCTTCAAACCTTCAGAAATTTTAAGATCAATACTACTAATGTGCAAACAATTCTTATTAACAAAACTCTTTAGCAAATGTAAAACCTTGTTTTGGAAATCTTCTTGCTGCAATATTGGAACTTTGTGTATACTTGATTCAACATCTTTGACTATTTCCATCATTTGTTTCGATTTACTTTTTATCTCATGGTTACTAAAAACTTTACCTAATCTGAAAATATCTGTAACTGAATCAGGAATTTGACAGAATTTTTTAGAAAAAAACTTTAGTTTGATACTTAAAGACTCAATTACAACTTCTAAACACAATATTAAAAATGGCTGGGAATTTCAAAAAAATATTATTAAAAAAACTGTCCCTGATGACCATGTAACGATTTCTGTGGATGTTGTTGCAATGTTCCCAAATATACCCTTTGAATTAGTAAAACAGGCAATTTTAAATATATAGGACAATATAAGGACATGCACTCGTTTAAGTCAAAAAGATTTCATTGAAGGAATAGTTTTCATTATGAATTCAACGTATTTTCAATTTAATGGAGCTCCTTATAGGCAAAAGTTTGGTACTCTCATAGGTTCAGTCATTTCTTCGATTTTGGCAGAAATGGTTATGGAAGATTTGGAAGTCTTTGCTTTGAAGAAGCTGGATTTTGTTTTGCCCTTTCACTTTCGGTATATTGATGACACCTTGGTGTGTGTTCCTATAGCAGAGGTACAGGCGGTTTTTGATGCGTTTAACAGTTTTCATCCAAAACTTGAATTTACCCACGAAATAGAGAAAAATATTAAAATCAGTTTTTTGGACGGAGAAGTAATTAAAGGTCAGGATGGTAATATTATTACCAATTGGTACAGGAAAAATAAATATTCAGGTAGAATTATAAGTTTCTTTTCGGCTCATCCTTTTCAATACAAAATTGCAGTAATCAAAAACTTATTCGACAGAGCTCTAGGTTTGTCCCACATTTCATTTCACAAAGAGAATTTGAATATTGTTAGGAATATCCTTTTTCTGAATCATTACCTGAAGAAGTTGGTTGAGCAACAAACCACAATTAGAATTCAACAAATCAGAAACAAACAAAGTAATATTCTAGCTACAGATAATCAGAACGAATTGAGAGAATATATTTCTAATAGATTTGATACTTTCACGATGATTCATTATAATAAATTTAATTTTAGAATTTAAAATTTAAAGATTTTTCGGGTTTCAATCGTGTGCGAAACTATGAATGTTGCCGACGTTTCGTGAACATTGCAGTTCACATCTTCAGGGCTGACCTGAAACTGA
>CAKNXH010063357.1:19437-43497 GCA_932178445.1 Andricus quercusramuli
TACTGTTGATGAAAAAAAAGAATTAATAAAACTTCTTTTTCAATATTGAAGTCATTCCTTCACAATTACATCACCATTGTATCAATTGTAGAATAAAACTTTTTTCCAATATTTCAGTCATTCATTCACAATTAAATCATTATTCAAACTTTCGTTACATTTTACCAGAACACTTTTTATTAAACAAAAAATTAATGAAACTTCTTTTCCAATATTCCAGTCATTCCTTCACAATTACATCACCATTTTTGCTCCCATTACACTTTAACAAAACATTAAAAAAAAAAATTAATAAAAATTTTTTTCCAATTTTTCAATAATTGCTGCACAATGACTTAACCATTCTAGTTTTCATCACACGTTAACAAAAAATTGTATATAAAAAAAATGATAATAAAAAAAAAATAAATGAAACTTTTTTTTCAATATTTCAGTCATTCATTCTTAATTAAATCATCATTCTAACTTTCATAACATTTTAACAAAACACTTTTCATTAAAAAAAAAATAATAATAATAATAAATAATAAATGAAACTTTTTTTTCAATATTTCAGCCATTCTTTCACAATTGAATCAACAGAAATTTGTCCATTGAAAAAAAAATAATAAAAATTCTTTTCCAATTCTTCAGTTGTTTCTTCACAGTGACATTGCCATTCTAGTTTTCATTACATTTCAACAAAACACTTTTTATCAAAAACAATAATAATAATAAAGAAAATAATGAATGAAACTTCTCTTTCAATTTTTCAGTCATTCCTTCACAATTAAGTCATCATTCTATCTTTCATTGTACTTAAAAAAAAACTCTTTTGATTAGGAAAAAAAAAAACAATAATAATAAATAAAACTTCTCCAATATTTCAGTCATTCATTCACAACTACATGACCATTCTAGCTTTAATTACACTTCAACGAAACATTTTTCAATAGAAAAAAAAAAATTAATAAAAATTCTTTTCCAATTTTTCAGTAATTCCTTTACAATGACATTACCATTCTAGCTTTCATTAGACATTAAAAACACCTTATATATAAAAAAATGATAATAATAAAAAAATAAGAAATAAAACTTTTTTTCCAATATTTCAGTCATTCCTTCGCAATTACATCACCATTCTAGCTTCCAATACACTTTAACAAAACATTTTTCATAACAAAAAATCAATGAAAATTCTTTTCCAATTTTTCAATCATTCCTTCTTAATGGCATTACCATTGAAGCTTCCATTCTACGCTAATAAAATATTTTATGTAAAAAAATGAATAATAATAAAAAAAAAATGAATGAAACTTTTTTTCTCAATATTTCAGTCATTCATTCTCAATTAAATCATTATTCTAACTTCCATAACATTTTAACAAAACATTTTTTATAAAAAAAAAAAATTAATAAAACTTGTTTTCTAATATTTCAGTCATTCCGTCACAATTACATCAACATTCTAGCCTTTATTACACTTTAACGAAACACATTTAATTAAAAAGAAAAATAATAATAAATAAAACTTCTTTTCAAATATTCCAGTCATTCCCTCACAATTATATCACCATTCCAGCTTCCATTACTTTTCAACAAAACATTTTTCATACAAAAAAAATATAACAAAATTTCTTGACCGATTTTTCTGTCTTTCCTTCAAAATATTACCATTCTAGCTTCCATTACTTTTTAAAAAAACACTTTTTATGAAAACCTTATAATAATTATAATAATGATAATAATAATAAAAATAAATAAATAAAACTTCTTTTTCAATATTTTAGTCATTCCTCCACAATCAACTCATCATTCTAACTTGCATTACACTTTTACGAAACACTTTTTATGAAAAAAAATTAATAAAACATCTTTTCCAATATTTCAGTCATTCCTTCACAATTACATCACTATTCTAGCTTTCATTACACTTATAAAAAACACTTTTGATTAGAAAAAAGAAATAATAACAAAAAAAAACTTCTTTTCCAATATTTCAGTTATTCCTTTACAATTATATTACCATTCTAGCTACCGTTACTTTTTAACAGAACATTTTTCATTGAGAAAAAAATTTATAAAAATTCTTTTCCAATTTTTCAGTCTTTTCTTCACAATGTCATTACCATTCTAGCTTTCATTAAATTTTAACAAAACACTTTTTATAAAAAACAATAATAATAATAAAAAATAATAAATAAATCTTCTTTTCCAATATTTCAGTTATTCATTCACAATCAAATCATTATTCTAACTTTCATTACATTTTACCAAAACACTTGTCATTAAACAAAAAATTAATGGAACTTCTTTTCCAATATTTCAGCCATTCCTTCACAATTACATCATCATTATTATTATTATACCATTAAGCCATTTCCCTTTCGGGGTAGGCGTGACTTGCTCGGTTGGAAAGTAGTGGGATAGGTATATAGGTGTAAAGTAGGTCGTTATATGGTATAAGGTAGATAGGTATATATGTATATGTGTTATGGTATAGATATTTTAGATTGATCTGGAGTTTTCGTGCTATTTATTCAAATAACACGTTCACTCCGCAACACTGCTCCGACCCAGGTTGCTGATCAATCTCTCTAGCGATCACCCCAAGTGAGGAGCCTCACAAAATTGTTATGTATGGTTCCCCACTTGGGCCCATTAGTATCCAAGGTCTTCGTTTCAGGCATCATTCACTCTATTGTCACTCTGTTTATAAACTATTTGTCGCCACACTTTTCTGTCCTGGCATACTACTCTAGCTTCCTTTACGTCCATGCATTTCTTCATGCAAGCTCTTCTGTTCCTATGACTTCTTATGTCTCTTCGGATCAATGTCTCATTTACAGATTCTAACCATTCTTTCGGCGGTCTACCTCTGGGCATTCTGCCATTTACTTTACCTTTATATACTTGCTTGGTCAGTCGTTCATCTTTCATTCTTTCAAGATGTCCGAACCATCTTAACTGATTTCTTTCCCATATGTCAACTAGCGTGTCTCCTGTACCACATTCTTTGAGGATTATCTCGTTTCGGACTTTGTCCATCAGTGTTTTTCCGCATATTATGCGCAGAGGTTTCATGCCGATCGCGTTGATTTTACTCCTGTCCTTTTCTTGACAGGTCCATGCCTCGCTACCGTATAGTACAGTTAGTACGAATATGGAATTATGCATGGCCATTTTAGCTTTTTTTGATATGTTTTTATTTGTGAGGATGGACCCTGCTCTACCGATAACCTGCTTACCCTTATTTATGCGCCTATCTAATTCCCCATCTATTTTTCCGTCGCTAGTGAATAGACTACCTAGATATACGTACTTGTCAACTTGTTCTAATCTCACATCATTTAGGACAATGTTGCATATTGTTTTGTCACTTTTTCCCTCAAAAACCATGACTTTCGTTTTATTCACGTTAATTTTGAGGTCCATGTTCTTCATGCTTGTGTTAAGTTTATTCAACATTCTTTGCAAGTCTTCGACTGATTCTGCCATAACAATCTTGTCATCTGCGAAAGCCAACCCACGTACTTTGACGGTTTCGAGATCTATACCTTTTTCGTCGAAAAGGGCAGTTCTGAGACACTTATCCATGAATATGATAAATAGCCACGAGGACATAACGCATCCTTGTTTCACGCCTTGCATAATATCGAACCAGTCACTCAGTTTCCCATTTACCCTTACACTTGCTTTACTACCCGTATATATTGTTTTTATTGCTTGTAGGAGCCCTCCATTCACTCCATACTCTTTAAGGACTTCCCAAAGTTTACTTCTATTTACCGTGTCGAATGCTTTTTCTAGGTCAATAAATGCATAGAAAACTTTCTTTCCTACTCTCAAGCTTTTTTCTGTGATCTGTCTTAGGCTAAATATCTGATCTGTACATGATCTTTCTGGCATAAATCCACTTTGGACTTCCCATATCTTCTCTTCTGTAATTTCCATTACCCTACGAATAAGTATTTTTGAGTATATTTTACTTACGGTACTTAGTAGGCTGATACCTCTGTAATTACTGCAGTTGTTTTTATCTCCCTTTTTATATATTGGTACAATAATCGCCTTTCTCCAATCGTCTAGGACTTCTCCTGTCTCGAGACATAAATTTATCAATTCGCACAACCTGTGAGGTATGTACTCGCCACCGTATTTAAGCATTTCAGCGCTAATACTGTCTAAACCAGCAGCCTTACCGTTTTTCAAGTTCTTAATTATATCTCTGACCTCAGTGACACTGACTTTTTCAATTGGGTTTTCTAATGCATTATGTTCAATGTCGTAGTTTTGTTGCCCTATATTAGCTTCCAATACACTTTAACAAAACATTTTTCATAACAAAAAATGAATGAAAATTCTTTTCCAATTTTTCAATCATTCCTTCTTAATGGCATTACCATTCTAGCTTCCATTCTACGTTAATAAAACATTTTAAATAAAACAAATGAATGATAATAACAAAAAATGATGAATGGAACTTCTTTTCAATATTTCAGTCATTCCTTCACAATTACATCACCATTCTAGCTTTCATTACACTTTAACAAAACCATTTTTATAAAAAACTTATAATAATAATGATAATAATGATAATAATAATAAAAGATGATAAATAAAACGTCTTTTTCAATATTTCAGATATTCCTTCACAATTGAGTCATCATTCTAACTTTCATTACACTTGCAAAAAACACTTTTGATTAAAAAAAAAAAAAAAAAAAAAACAATAATAATAAATAAAACTTTTTCTCTAATATTTCAGTCATTCCTTCACAACTACATAACCCTTCTAGCTTTCATTACACTTTCACGAAGCACATTTGATTAAAAAATAAAAAAATAATAAATGAAACTTCTCTTCCAATATTTTAGTAATTCCTTCAGAATTACATGACTATTCTAGCTTCCATTACTTGAAAAAAACAAACATTTTTCATAAAAAAAAATTATTAAAAATTCTTTTCAAATTTTTCAGTAATTCCTCCGCAATGACATTACCATTTTAACTGTCATTACACTTTAACAAAACACTTCATATGAAAAAAGTAATAATAATAAGTAAAAGTTTTTAAATATTTCAGTCATCCATTCACAATTAAATCACCATTCTAACTTTCATTACACTTTAACAAAACACTTTTTATGAAAAAAAAATTAATAAAACATCTTTTCCATTATTTGAGTCATTCCTTTACAATTATATCACCATTCTAGCTTCCATTACTTTTTATCAAAACATTCTTCATTACAAAAAAATTAATAAAAATTCTTTTCCAACTTATCAGTCTTTCCTTCACAATAACATTATCATTCTAGCTTTCAGTACATTTTAACAAAACACTTTTTATCGAAAACAATAATAATAATTGAAAAAATAATAAATAATACTTTTTTCCAATATTTCAATCATTCCTTCATAATGACGTGACCATTCTAGCTTTCATTACTTTTTAACAAAACATTTTTCATAACAAAAAATTAATAAAATCCTTTTCCAATTTTTCAGTCATTCCTTTACAATGACATTACTATTCTAGCTTTCATTCCACTTTAGCAAAACACTTTTTATACAAAAAAAATAATAATAATAAATAATAAATAAAACCTCTTTTTCAATATTTCAGGCAGTTCCTCACAATTGAGTCATCATTCTAAGTTTTATTACACTTTAAAAAAAAACAATTTTGATTAGAAAAGGAACAATACTAATAAATAAAACTTCTTCAATATTTCAGTCATTTCTTCACAACTACATGACCATTCTAGCTTTAATTACACTTTAACAAAACATTTTTCATTACAAAAAAAAATTAATAAAGATTCTTTTCCAATTTTTCAATCATTCCTTCACAATGTCATTACGATTTTAGCTTCCATTTTGCGTTGATAAAATATTTTATATAAAAAAATTAATGATAATAAAAAGAAATGATGAATGGAACTTTTTTTTCAATACACTTTAACGAAACACATTTGATTAAAAAATAAAAATAATAAATGAAACTTCTCTTCCAATATTTCAGTAATTTCTTCAGAACTACATGACTATTCTAGGTTCCATTACTTGAAAAAAAAAACATTTTTCATAAAAAAAAATTAATAAAACTTCTTTTCAAATTTTTCAGTTATTCCTCCACAATGACATTACCATTATAATTTTAATTACACTTCAACAAAACACTTTTTATAAGAAACTTATAATAATAATAATGATAATAATAATAGAAAAATAATAAATAAAACTTCTTTTCCAATATTTCAGTCATTCCTTTATTATATCACCATTCTAGCTTCCATTACTTTTTATCAAAACATTATTCATTAAAAAAAAAATTAATAAAAATTCTTTTCCAATTTATCAGTCTTTCCTTCACAATAACATTACCATTCTAGTTTTCATTACATTTTAACAAAACACTTTTTATCAAAAACAATAATAATAATTTAAAAAATAATAAATAATACTTTTTTCCAATATTTCAGTCATTCCTTCACAATGACGTGACCATTCTAGCTTCCATTACTTTTTAACAAAACATTTTTCATAAAAAAAAATTAAATAAAATCGAATATTAGAGTAATTACACTTTAACAAAACACTTTTAATTGAAGAAAAATTTATAAAACTCCTTTTCCAATATTCCAGTAATTCCTTCACAATGACATTATCATTCTATCTTCCATTATAGTTGAACAAAACACTTTGTATACAAAAAAAAAAAAATAATAATCATGGAAAAAAATCTTGGTTTTCAATATTTCAGCCATTCCTTCACAATTACATCAGCATTATAGCTTTCATTACCTTTTATCAAAACACTTATTATTAAAAAATAATAAATAAAACCTCTTTTTCAATATTTCAGTCATTTCCTCACAACTACATGACCATTCCAGCTTTCATTACACTTCAACAAAACACTTTTTATCAACAAAAAAAAATAATAATATTAATAATACGAAATAATAAATAAAACTTCTTTTTCAATATTTCAGTCATTTCTTCACAATTAAATCATCATTCTTACTTTCATTACACTTTAACAAAACACTTTTTATGAAGAAAAAATAAATAAAACATCTCTTCCAATATTTCAGTCATTCCTTCACAATTACATCACTATTATAGATTTAATGACCATTGAAAAAAACCATTTTAATAAAAAAAAAATAAATAAATAAAACTTCTTTTCCAATATTTCAGTCATTTTGTTCACAATTACACGACCATACTACCTTTTATTACTCTTCAACAAAACACCTCTCTAATTGAAAATTGTACAAAAAGTCAAAATTTTTTGAATAAACCACGACTTTCTATCTCCGTTATAAGAAACAATTTTTGAAAACAATAATAAATTGTTTAAACAATTTATGTAAACATCTAGTTATCAGTCTAAGGTAGTCTTTTATGTATCAGAATCAATTTGCATTTAAAAAACCGCAAAAAATCATACTCAGCGCCAAAAATTCGCAAAACCCATTTTTTCACTTATGGGGTTTTTTTGGGACCCTATAAAACATACTTATGGGGGTGATATTTGAAATATGATATTTTATTCGTATTCTATGGCCAATGGTGAATAGAAATGTTACGTTTCAACCCCTTTCATCTAATATTGAGGATTCTGATCAAAATGTTTAGAAGTCTACTTTTTAATTTTGAATCTTTTTCATACTCATTTTGTAGAAAATTATTTATGATAAAGTGAATTTCTGTTCGATCTTAATTTTGAATGTACAAAAACGACTTTTTTTCTTATGGGAAACACGTGATAATCTTCATGGGGCTTGTGCCACTTATAAATATAATTTAAAAAAAATGGTTTTATTTTTGTGTGGATTCGAACAAATTTCCGGGCGTTATTCATGAAAATTTGAATGAAGAATTTTCCAATGCAGTTATGGACCACCCTAGTGTAATGAAGTTAATCACATTTTTTTTAATATGCATGTTATCGGTAAAAAAAAGTGTCAAATAGTGTCAATTGTCGCGTGAGTCCAAGCCCTGGATAATGATATTCGAATGCAAAATTTCGAATTGAAATGGAAAATTTGCACGATTACCGCACTTTATAACAATTATAACCTACTTGTTACTAGACATGTGATGTCTGCATGGCTGTGTTTACACTCCCATAATTACAGGTCACGCGGCTTTGCGGCCTGACCGCTGCGCTGCACTTCCTGGAGTGAAGAATAGGGTTAAATGAAAAAGGAAAAAAGTGGAAACTAATTTTCCACGAAGGCATCCACATTACGGTATCGACGATCACTGAACTTTCGAACTTTGAAGTCTTTCTAAACTCTTACGTAAATTTAGACCGACTTGGAACCAATCGTCGAATCGCATATTTTACGGTCTGATTTTCACACTATTTTACGCCTCTTTCAAAACTTTTACACAAAGTTAATCACCGTAATTTTCTCGAGGTTTCCGCATTTCACTGATTTTTCTTGTACTTGGTACACATTTCGAAGGATTGCACTTCACTTTTTTGATAGTCACTTTAATTCACTGATTTTGGATTCTTTAGTAACCTGTTGGAAATGACAAATTATTCTTTTAGGGGTCGCATATTGATCTGTTCGAAAATTTAATTAAAATTCTTTTCCAATATTTCAGTGAATCCTCCACAATGACATTACAATTCTAGCTTTCATTACACTTTAACAAAATACTTTTTATACAAAAAAAAAAAAAATTAAACTTCTTTTCCAGTATTTCAGTCATTGCTTCACAATTACATCACCATGCTAGCTTTCATTACACTTTGACAGACAAACAAAAAACACTTTTTATCGGAAACAAACATGATAAATAAAACTTCTTTTCCAATATTTCAGTCTTTCCTTCACAATGACATAACCATTCTAGCTTTATTACACTTTAACAAAATAATTTATATAAAAAAAAAATAAAAACTTCTTTTCCAGTATTTCAGTAATTCCTTCACTATTACATGACCATTGTAGCTTTCATTACATTTGATCAAAACACTTTTGATGAAAAAAATAATAATAATAAGTAAAACTTTTTCTCAAATATTTGAGTGTTTCCTTCACAATGACATTACCATTTTAGCTTTCATTACACTTTAACAAAACAATTTTTATAAGAACAAAAATATTAATAAAACTTCTTTTCTAATATTATACGCATTCCTTCACAATAATATTACATTTCATTACACTTTAACGAAACACTTTTTAGGAAGAAAAAAAATGAATAAATCTTTTGTTCCAATATTTCAGTCTTTCCTTCACAATATCATGACCATTCTAGCTTTCATTACACTTTAACAAAACAACTTTTATAAAAACAAAAATAATAATAAAACTTCTTTTCTAATATTATATGCATTCCTTCACAATAATATTACATTTCATTACACTATAACGAAACACTTTTTATGAAAAAAAAATAATTAATAAATCTTTTGTTCCAATATTTCAGTCATTCCTTCACAATTAAATTACCATTCTAGCTTTCATTACACTTTAACGAAACACATTTGATTAAAAAAATAAAAATGATAAATAAAACTTCTTTTCCAATATTTCATTCATTCCTTCACAATTACATGACCATTCTAGCTTCCATTACTCTTTCACAAAACAATCTTTATTAAAAAAATAAAATAAATAATACATCTTTTCCAATATTTCAATCTTTCCTTCACAATGACATCAACATTCTAGCTTTCATTACACTTTAACAAAATACTTTTTATTGAAAAACAATTATAATAATAAAACTTCTTTTCCAGTATTTTAGTCATTCCTTCACAATTACATGACCATTAGGGTGGCCCTTATATTTCACTTTTCAAATTTCTCTGCTCTCACCCTCCAGTTTTGTTTGTATGCCAAAAAAAAAATCTCCAAATTTGAGCAAAATCGGTTAATATTTAGGGGTCGCGCAAAGACCATGAAGTTTCCCATTGATTTAACATGGGAAAAAGTCAGCCTTTTTTAAATCTAATATTTAAACGCGATAATATGTTATAAATAATTCCGTGTTTTAATATATTGTTCAGAACTCATCAGAGAATAATAATCAATCATAAATTTTGATGTTGAATAATTTTAAGCCACTCTTATGGGTCCCCAAAGAAAACCCCGTAAGTGACAAATGTGAATTCTACGTAATATTGCGGTTCATTGACGCTTTTAAAAGTTTTTTAAAAATAAATAATCATTGATCAGTAATTTACGAATATTCAGTCATTTGTTAACTAATATTCAATTGTTTAAACAATTTTTAATTTGTTTAAACATTTAAGAGTATTCTTAAGAAACAAAGTAGAACATTAGAATATTTCAGTCTTTCGAAAAATAGTACACAAAAATATTTATACAAAAACATTGTTTAAAAATTTCAATTTGTTTAAACATCCACGTTTATTCATGATAAACAAATTAGTACTTAAAAATATTAAAAGTTTTCGAAAATTCAGTGATATAAAAGGTTTCGCCTGTTTTTTTTAGGTAGAATATATTATTGAACAAATACGTATTATTTATATAATTGTATAATTATTTAAACAAATTATTTTATTGTTATTATCAATTAAATAACTCATAAAGTCTAGAAAATACGTTCATTTCGCGAGTTAACTGAAAAAAACTGACTGAATATTCTTGAATTACTGATCAATGAAACGTCAATAAACCGCAATATTAGGTAAAATTCACATTAGTCACTTATGGGGTTTTCTTTGGGGACCCATAAGAGTGGCTTAAAATTATTCAACATCAAAATTCATGATTGATTCTTATTCTCTGATGAGTTCTGAACAATATATTGGAACACGGAATTATTTGTAACATATTATCGCGTTTAAATATTAGATTTACAAAAAGCTGACTTTTTCCAATGTTAAATCAATGGGAAACTTCATGGTCTTTGCGCGACCCCTAAATATTAACCGATTTTGCTCAAATTTGGAGATTTTTTTTTGGGCATACAAACAAAACTGGGGGGAATTCGAGAAAAAAAAATCCACCAAGTATAAATAAGAACCACCCTAATGACCATGCTATCTTTCGCTACACTTTAACAAAACACTGTTTGTAAAAATAAAAAAAAAATAAAGAAAACTTCTTTTCCAGTATTTCAGTCATTCCTCCACAATGACATTACCATTTTAGCTTTTATTAAACTTTATGAAAACAATTTTTATTCATAAAAAAAAATATTGATAAAACTTCTTCTCTAATATTTCATGCATTTCTTTACAACGATATCACATTTCATTACACTTTAACGAAACACTTTTTATAAAAAAAAAAAAACAATAAATCTTTTTTCCAATATGTCAGTCATTCCTTCATAAGATCATGACCATTATAGCTTTCATTATTCTTTAACAAAACAATTTTTATTAAAAAAAAAAAAATAATAAAACTTCTTTTTCAGTATTTCAGTAATTCCTTCATAACTACATGGCCATTCTAGAATTCATTAAAATTAAACAAATCACTTTTTAATTAAAAATAATAATAATAAGAAATACAACTTTTCTTCCAATGTTAAAGTAATTACACTTTAATAAAACACTTTTAATTGCAGAAAAATTAATAAAACTTCTTTTCCAATATTCCAGTCATTCCCTCACATTGGCATGACCATTCTAGCTTTCATTGCTCTTTGTCGAAACACTTATTATTGAAAAAAAATTAATAAAACTTCTTTTCTAATATTTCAGTCAATCATTTACAATATCATGACCATTCTAGCTTTCATTGCACTTTAACAAAATACTTTTGATAAAAAAAAAAAATAATAAATAAAACGTCTTCAATATTTCAGAGTTTCTTTCATAATGAGATTACTATTTCAGCTTTCATTACACTTTAACAAAACACTTTCAATAAAAAAGAAATAAAAATTAATGAAACTTCTTTTTTAATATTTCAGTCATTCATTTACAATATCATGACCATTCAAGCTTTCATTACACTTTAACAAAATACTTTTTATTAAAAAAAAAAAAAATTAATAAAACTTCTTTTTTCATATTTAATTAATTCCTTCACGATGACATTACATTTCATTACACTTTAAAAAATCAATTTTTATCAGAAAAAAAATAATAAATGAAACTTCCTTTCCGCAATTTCAATGTTTCTTTCAAAATGACATTACCATTCTAGCTTTCATTACACTTTGACAAAACACTTTCGATAAAGAAGAAAAAATAATTAATGAAACTTCTTTTCCAATATTTTAGTTATTCCTTCACAATTTCATGAACATTATAGCTTTCATTACACTTCAACAAAACAATTTTTATAAAAAAAAAAAATAATAATAAAACTTCTTTGCAGTGTTTCGGTCATTCCTTCACAATTACATGGCCATTTTGGCTTTCATTACAATTCAACAAAGAACTTTTTAATTAAAAATAATAATAAAAGAAATAGAACTTTTCTTCGGATATTAGGGTAATTAAACTTTAACAAAACACTTTTAATTGAAGAAAAATTGATAAAACTTCTTTTCCAATATTCCAGTCATTTCTTCACAGTGACATTACCATTCTACACAGAAAAAAATACTTTGTCAATGTAAAAAAAAATTGATACTTCAACAAAATAAATTTGTAAAGATTGGACTATTAAAAAAAATGGGTTAAATTAACAAAGTTGGCATTGTTAGGAAAATCTTTGTAACAGTGACAAATGTATTTGTTTATATAATATAATATATAATTATTAAGAAATATTTTTAATTTTAATAAATAATGTTCAATGTAACAAATAATCCTGTTTGTCAGAGTAACATATAACTTTGTTAGTTATGAATTGGTTTCATGGTAACAATGTGAGTTTGTTATTTCAGTAAACAGGTTTTGTTATGGAATTAACAAAGTTGGCATTGTTATTTTAACTATGTTTTATTTGTCAATATAATCATGTCATTTGATGAAACAACATGATTTTCAGTAAAAAATTATTAGATTGTTAAAATGGCAAAGCCTTTTTTTCCGTGTAGCTTCCATCACAGTTGAACAAAACACTTTGTATACAAGAAAAAAAAATAATAATCATGGAAAAAAATATTCGTTTTTAATATTTCAGTAATTACTTCACAATTAAATCAGCATTCTAGCTTTCATTGCCCTTAATCAAAACACTTATTTTTTTTTTTAATTAATAAAACTTCTTTTTCAATGTTTCAGTCATTCCTTCACCTTTCTAGGTTTCATTACATTTTGACAAGACACTTTTGATAAAAAAAAAATAATAATAAGTAAAACTTCTTGAATATTTTAGTGTTTCCTTCACAATGAGATTACTATTTTAGCTTTCATTACACTTTAATAAAACACTTTCGATAAAAAAGGAAAAATAATAAATGAAACTTCTTCTCCAATATTTCAGTCATTCCTTCACGATTGCATGAACATTCTAGCTTTCATTACACTTTTTATTAAAAAAAAATCATAAATCTTCTTTTCCAATATTTCAGTCATTCGTTTACAATATCATGACCATTCTAGCTTTCATTACACTTCAACAAAATACTTTGTATAAAGAAAAATTAATAAAACTTCTTTTCTCATATTCAATTAATGCCTTCACGATGACATTACATTTCATTACACTTTAACGAAACACGTTTGATAAAAAAGAAAAAATAATGAATGAAACTTCTTTTCCAATATTTTAGTTATTCCTTCACGAATTCATGACCATTTTAGCTTTCATTACACTTTAACAATCAATTTTTATTGGAAAAAACAATGAAACTTCTTTTCTAATATTTCATGCATTCCTTCGCAATGACATTACATTTCATTAGACTTTAACAAAACACTTTTGATGAAAAATAATAATTATAAGAAGAAGAAATAGAACTTTTCATTACATTTAATTACACCAATATTTCAGTCATTCCTTTACAATATCATGACCATTCTAGCTTTCATGACACTTCAACAAAATACTTTTTGTTAAAAAAAAAATAAATAAATAAAACTTCTTTTTCAATATTTCATTCATTCCTTCACAGTTACATGACCTACCTAGCTTTCATTACACTTTAACAAAACACATTTATTAGAAAAAAAAAGTAATAATCTATTCCAATATTTCAGTCATTCCTTCACAATGTCATGACCATTCTAGTTTTCATTACACTTTAACAAAACAATTTTTATTCGAAAAAAAATATAATAATGAAGATTATTTTTTAATATTTAATGCATTAGTCACAATGACATTACATTTCATTACACTCTAACAAAATACTTTTTATAAACAAAAAAAATTAATAAAACTTCTTTTCCAGTATTTCAGTCATTCCTTCACAATTACATTACCAGTTTAGCTTACATTACAATTAAACAAAGCACTTTTGATTTAAAAAAATAATAAATAAAGTTTCTCTTCCAATGATAGATTAATTCTTTCACAATGACCTCACTATTCTAGTTTTCATTAAACTTCAACAAAACACTTTTTATTAAAAAAAGTATAATAATAAAAGTTCTTTTCCAATATTTCAGACATTCCTTCACAATTGCATTACATTTAATTGCACTTTACCAAAAAAATTTTATAAAAGAAAAATAAATCAACAAATATTCTTTTCCAATATTTAAGTCATTACTTTACAATACCATGACCATTCTAGCTTTCATTAAACTTTGAGAAAACAATTTTTATTTAAAAAAAAATTAATGAAACTTCTTTTCCAATATTTTAATTATTCCTTGATAATTGCATGAACATTATAGCTTTCATTACACTTCAATAAAACAATTTTTATTCGAAAAAAAAAATAAAACTTATTTTCTAATATTTCATGCATTCCTTCACAATGACATTACATTTCATTACACTTTAGCAAACCACTTTTTATAAAAAAAAAAATAATAATAGAACTTTTTTTCCAGTGTTTGGGTCATTCCTTCATAACTACATGGCCATTCTAGCTTTCATCACAATTAAACAAAGCACTTTTTATTGAAAAATAATAATAATAAGAAATAGAACTTTTCTTCCAATATTAGAGTAATTACACTTTAACGAAACACTTTTAATTGGAGAAAAATTGATAAAACTTCTTTTCCAATATTCCAGTCATTCCTTCACAGTGACATTACCATTCTAGCTTCCATTACAGTTGAACAAAACACTTCGTATACGAAAAAAAAAAAATAATAATAATCATGGAAAAAAATCTTCGTTTTCAATATTTCAGTCATTCCTTCACAATTACATCACCATTATAGCTTTAATTGAATTTTAGCAAAGCACTTTTGATAAAAAAGAAAAAATAATGAATGAAACTTCTTTTTCAATATTTTAGTAATTCCCTCACAATGACATTACATTTCATTACACTTTAACAAAACACTTTTTATAAACAGAACAAAAATTAATGAATCTTTTCCAATATTTCTGTCTTTCCTTCACAATATCATGGCCATTCTAACTTCCATTACAATATTTAACAAAACAATTTTGAAAACAAAAAAAATAATATTTCTTTTCCAATCTTTCTGTCTTTCCTTCACAATGACATGACTATTCTAGCTTTCATTACACTTTAAGAAAATATTTTTTATTAACAAAAATTATAATAATGAAACTTCTTTTCCAATATTTCAGACATTCCTTCACAATTACATGACCATAATATCTTTCACTACACTTTAACAAAACACTTTTTGTAAAAATAAAGAAAAAAAATTAACAAAACTTCTTTTCCAATATTCCAGTCATTCCTTCACATTGGCATTACCATTCTAGCTTCCATTACACTTGAACAAAACATTTTATATAAAAAAAAACAATTATGGAAAAAAATCTTCGCTTTCAATATTTCAGTCATTCCGTCACAATTACATCACCATTCTGGCTTTCATTGCCCTTTATCAAAACACTTATTATTATTTTTTTAATTGATAAAACTTCTTTTTCAATGTTTCAGTCATTCCGTCACAATTGCATGATTATTTTAGCTTTCATAACACTTAAAGAAAACAATTTTTATTTAAAAAAAAAATAATGAAACTTCTTTTCTAATATTACATGCATTCCTTCACAATGACATTATATTTAATTACACTTTAACAAAACGCTTTTTATTTAAAAAAAAAAAATGAATTAGCAAATCTTCTTTTCCAATATTTCAGTCATTCCTTTACAATATCATGACCATTCTAGCCTTCATTACACTTTAACAAAACAATTTTTATTCGAAAAAAAAAAATAAAACTTCTTTTCTAATATTTCACGCATACCTTCACAATGACATTACATTTCATTACACTTCAACCAAACACTTTTTATTTTAAAAAAATGAATAAAACTTCTTTTCCAGTGTTTCGGTCGTTCCTTCACAATTACATGGCCATCGTAGTTTCATCAAAATAAACAAAGCACGTTTGATACAAAAAAAAAAAAATAAATAAAACTTTTCTTCCAATGTTAGATTAATTCTTTCACAATGACCTCACTATTCTAGCTTTCATTAAACTTCAGCAAAACACTTTTGTTATAAAAAAAAAATAATAAGTAAAACTTCTTCAATATTTCAGTGTTTCCTTCACAATGACATTACCTGCTTAGCTTTAATTACACTTTGACAAAACACTTTCGATAAAAAAAATATTGAATGAAACTTCTTTCCTAATACTTCAGTCATTCCTTCACAATTGCATGACCATTCTAGCTTTCATTACACTTTAAAAAAATACATTTTATAAAAAAAAAAATAATAAAACTTCTCTTCTCATATTCAATTAAGGCATCCACGATGACATTACATTTCATTACACTCTAACAAAACACTTTTTATTAGAAAAAAAGAAAATGAATGAATCTTCTTTTCCAATATTCCAGTAATTCTTTCACAATTACATCACCATTCTAGCTTTCATTACACTTTAACGAAACACTTTTTATCAGAAAAAAATAATAATAATAAATAAAACATCTCTTTCAATATTCCAGTCATTCCTTCACAATTACATCACCATTCTATCTTTCGTTACACTTTACCAACACACTTTTCATTTGTTTATTTATTTTCTGCTGAGCTCGCTGCAACATCTGCAACTGCAGCACCAGCAATCGCAGACTGACACAACTTTGTTCCTTCGACACATTTCATGAATGAATTTACATCAGAAAGAAAGTTGATTTATCATATCTTCCTAGACATTGTCTCCATTATTTGCAATTATATTTTCTCAGCTTTCTTTTCATGTTCCATTCACAATCTTTCATTTTCACCACCTCTTTTTTTATGAATCTATTTAGCACTCATTTATATATTTATGAGGATCTAAATTTCCTCTTATAAATAAAATTAAGATGCAGATTTTGCTTTGTACACTCGAGTCACTTCGCGCGATGAAATGCACTCTGCTTCCCAAGAGAAGACTTCATGGAGTGAAGAGTAAAATGCTTTCCGCAAATAGGTTCAGCTTCAGCAAACACCGACACTGCATAATTATACAATCAAGTACCGTGCAACGCAGAGTTAATTAGATTCCGGATCATTTACTCTTGCTCTTTAATTCACACAATGTTGCATAAAATATGTATAATTATATAGATATCCTTTTGTTCGGATCCTGCTTGTCCTTGTCGTTGATTTGTGAATGAAAGTCTTCATATGAGTTTGGCTATTTATCTTCAGTTCTTTAAAATTAACAACAACATTAACAATCAATTCTTTTTTTCTTCGGGTCTTCATGTTCACTTGGTTTTTATTTCAATTTTGTAGATTGGATGGATTAATTAAAATTTGGATGAGAGCACTGTTTTGCGGTACCGGTGCGATCGCTGACTGAGAGGTCTCCTACATGTTCTCATCGTCTCGTGGTGAGCGAACTGCAGACTCTGGGTCAAACCATGAATCAGCCATATGCAGGCTTAGTCCGTTTCGCGGGATCGCGAAAAGTGGGAGGCTAAGGGGGACTCAAATTTTTCAAATTTTGAACCAGACACCTTTTTTGGGTCTACGGGAAATATTTTTTTATATGCACCGATAATGGGTAGCCCATGAATTACACTGAGAAAAAAATTACTTGAGTTAAAGAAATGTAGTACTGAATACGTCCAATCAAATTTTTTTTTTATATAAATAAATTTTCTTCATAAGAAAAGTGAGTTTTTTGTTCGAATATTGAATTTTTAACGAACAAGATTAATTTTCCGACCGGAAAGACGAATTTTCAACAAAATACTTGAATTTTTTACCAAATAGTGGAATTTTCCACTTATGAAGGATACAATTCTAAGGAAAAATGGAATACTGCAATTTTCAGATTGAAAAATAAATTTTTAACAAAAAACGGATTTTCAACAAAAAATTAGAATTTCACATCGAAGAGGTCAATTTTCAAAGAATGTGAATTTTAAAAAAATTACTTCAATTTTCAACCGAATAGTTTAATTGTTAAAAAAAAAAAATGAAAATACATTAATATTCAAGAAAAATGTTGAATTTCATAATTGAAAGGACGAATTATCTACAAAACGGTTGAATTTTTAACCCGAAAATAATGAGTTTTCAACAAAAAATTTAATTTTCGACCAAAAAGTTGAATTTTCATAAAAATGGTTTAATTTTGTACCAAATTGTTGAATCGTCAACCAAACCAGATCAATTTAAAAGTAAACTGTTGCATTTTTATCCAAGAAAGATTAAATTTTTACTAAAACAAATTTTTCAATAAAAAAAAAAAATTCAAAAAAATAGTAAAAATAATTGGGTTTGACTTTTCAACATTAAAATATGAGTTTTGAACAAAAGTGAATTTTCTACCAAATGGTTGAGTCAACTAAAAAAAATATTTCCGTAAAATTTTCAAGACCAAAATAAAAATCCTAAACAAACAGTAAATCTTACACGGAATAGTTGAATTTTCAACGAAACAATTGAATTTTCAATCAAAAAGGATTACTATAAAAAATATCAGATGAAAAGTGGATTACTTAGAATTATAACTTGATTACAAGTGTATTGCAGTTTATTAAAAGTAAATTACTCCGACCGAAAAGTGTATTACCCTGAATTACTTAAATTGCTCCAGTACGCAAGTGGATTACTCCGGCAGGGAACTGGAATACAAATGTATTTCTTGGATTACTATGGATTAATTCCGATTAAATAAATAACTAATGGATTACTCTGGATTACAAATGGATTACAAGTAACTTACTTCGAACTAGAACTGAAATACATATATATATAACAACAGATATAACAGCGGATTACAAGTGGATTACTATGAATTAATAATGGATTACAAGTGTTGACTCAGAATTAAAACTTGATTACAAGTGTATTACAGCTGATTAGAAGTAAATTACTCTGGCTTATAAATGTAATACCCTGAATTTCTCGAATCACTCTGGATTACAAGTGGATTACCCTGGCTGGAAACTGGAATACAGAAGTATTTTTGGATTACTATGGATTAATTCTTATTATCAGAATTGCAAGTGGATTACTCTCGATTACTTGGATTAAAAATGGATTACTAGTGAGTTACTTCAAATCAGAACTGGATTACACATGTATGACAGCGGATTACAAGTGGATAATTATGAGTTAATAACGGATTACAAGTGTTTACTCAGAATTAAAACTTGATTACAAGTGTATTACAGCTGATTAAAAGTAAATTACTCTGGCTTATAAATGTAATACCCTGAATTTCTTGAAATACTCTGGATTACAAGTATATTATCTCGGATGGGAACTGAAATACGAATGTATTTCTTGGATTACTCTGGATTACTTCGGATAACGAATGGATTACAAGTGAATTAGTTCGAAATAGAGCTGCATGATCACACATGCATAAAAGTGGATTACACGTGGATTATTCTGATTGCAAGTGGATAACTCTTGATTATTCTGGATTACAAATGGATTACAAATTCATTCCAAGTAAATTACTTCGAAGTAGAACTGGATTGCACAAGTATAGGAATGGATTATAAGTGGATTTTGCCCGATAACAAATAGATAACAAATGGATAACCCTGGATTACAAGTGGATAACGCAGGTTACAAGTAGATTACCGCGGATTAGAAGTGGATTACTTCCGATCGCAAGTGAATCACTGCCGTTCACAACTGGATTACCACGGATTAAAAATGAATTACGCTGGATTACAAGTGTATTGCAGTGGATTACAAGTATATCACTGCGTATTAGAAGTGGATTACTCCCGATTGAAAGTGTATTTCCGCCGATTACAAGTGGATTTCGCCGAATTACAAATGGATTATCCTGGAATACAAGTGGGTCATGCCGGATGACAAGTGGATTAGCTGGATTAGAGGTGGATTACTCCAGATTACAAGTGGATTTCTTTGAATTACAAGTGGATTTCGCCGGATTTTAAATGGATTTCTCTAGATTACAAGTGGATTACAAGTAGATTACGTGAATTAGAAGTGGATTACTCTTGATTAAATGTGGATTACTGAAGATTACAAGTGAATTACTCCGGCTTACAAATGGGTTATCCTGGATTACGAGTGGATTGCTCCAGGTTACAAGTAGATTACCCTGGAATACAAGTGGATTAATCCCTATCACAAGTGGATTTCCCCGGATCACAAGTTAATTTCGCAGGATTACAAACGGATTACCCTGAATTACAAGTGGATCACGCTGGATTACAAGTAGATTACTCTGGATTGGAAGTGGATTACTCCAGATTACAAGCGGATGACTGCAGATAACTAGTGTATTACTGCAGATTACAAGTGGATTACTGCAGATTACAAGTAGATTACGTTGGATCACAAATGGATTACCGTGGATTACACTTGGACTGCGTCGGATTACAACACGATCATCGCGGATAAGAAGTGGATTACTCCCGATTACAAGTGGACTTCCCCAGATTACAAAATTTGTAATCCATTTAATGAATCACCCTGGATTCCAAGTCGATTGCGCCGGAACAAAAGTAGATCACCGCAGATTAGAAGTTGATTACTCCTGATTACAAGTGGATTTCTGCGGATTACAAGTGAATAACGTCGGATTACAAATGGATTACGTCCGTTTACGTCGGATTGCGCTGGAATAAAAGTAGATCACTGCTAATTCGAAGTGGATCACTCTTAATTACAATTGGGATTACAATTAGAATTACAATTACAATTAGAATTACAATTACAATCGGGATTACTCCCGATTACAAGGGGATTACTGCAGATTACAAGTAAAGCACTGCAATTCACAACTAAATGACGCCGGATTAAAAATGAATTACCCTGGATTACAAGTGTATTGCACCGGATTACAACCAGATCACCGCGTGTTATAAGTGGATTACTCCTCATTGAAAGTGGATTTCCGCGGATTACAAGTGGATTTTGCTGAATTACAAATGGATTATCCTGGAATACAAGTGGATCACGCCGGATGGCAAGTGGATCACCTGGATTAGATGTGGATTACTCCTGATTACAATTGGATTACTGCAGAGTACAAGTAGATTACCGTAGATTAGGAGTGGAATACTCCAGATTACAAGTGGATTACAAGTAGATTAGGCGGATTAGAAGTAGATTACTCTTGATTACAAGTGGATTACTGAAGATTACAAGGGAATTACTCCAGCCTACAAATGGGTTATACTGGATTACGAGTTGATTGCTCCGGATTGCAAGTAGATTACCCCGGATCAGAAGTGGATTAATCCCGATTACAAGTGGATTTCCCTGGATCACAAGTGAATTTCGCAGGATTACCCTGAATTACAAGTGGATCACACCGGATTACAAGTAGATTACGCTGGATTAGAAGTGGATTACTCCCAATTGCAAATGGATGACTGCAGATTACCAGTGGAGAACTGCAGATTACAAGTGGATTACGCTGGATTATAAATGGATTACGGCGGATTATGAATGGATTACGCTGAATTACAAGTGGATTGCGTCGGATTACAACACGATCACTGCGGATAAGAAGTGGATTACTCCCGATTACGAGTGGCTAGGTTTACGTCGGTTTACAAGTGGATTACGTCGGATTACAAGTGGATTACCTGGATCACAAATGGATTACCCTGGATCACAAATGGATTAGGATGGATGACAAGTGGATTGCGCCGGAATAAAAGTAGATCACTGCCGATTAGAAGCGGTTCACTCTCAATTACAAGTAGACTACCCCTGGGTAGAAGTTGATTACTCCCGATTACAAGGGGATTACTGCAGATTAAAAGTGGATTACCTTGGATTACAAATGGATCACCCTGGATAACAAATGGATTACCCTGGATTACAAGTGGATTACGCAGGTCACAAGTAGATTGGCCCGGATTAGAAGTGGATTACTTCTGATCACAAGTGGATCACTGCAGTTCACAACTGGATTACGCCGGATTAAAAATTAATTACCCTGGATTACAAGTGTATTGCCGCGGATTACAAGTAGATCACCGCGTATTATAAGTGGATTACTCCTGATTGAAAGTGGATGTCCGCGGATTACAAGTGGATATTGCTGAATTACAAATGGATTATCCTGGAATACAAGTGGATTATTTGGATTAGATATGGATCACACCCTGAATCAGCAGTGGATTACTCTAAATTACAAGTGCATTACTCCAGATTACAAATGGATTAAGCTGGATTAAAAGTGGTTTGCTATTGATTACAAGTAGATTACCCAGGATTAGAAGTGGATTACTCCCGATTACAAATGGATTTCTCGGATTGAAAGGGGATTTCTCCGGATTAGAAATGGATGACCCTAGATGACAAGTGGATTACAAATAAATTACCTTGTATTAGAAGTGGATAACTTCCGATTACAAGTGGATTAATGCAGTTCACAATTGGTTTACTTCGGATTACAATTGGACTACCGTGGATTACAAGTGGTTTTCTCCGGATTACAAGTAGATAACTCCGGATAAAAAGTGGATTACTTCCGATTACAAGTGGATTTCTGTGGATTACAAGTGGATTTTGCCGAAATAGAAATGGATTACTCTGGATTATCGAGTCGATTTCAAGTGGATTACCCCGGATCAGAAGTGGATTCCTCTCGATTACAAGTAGTTTACTGCAGATTACAAGTGGATTACTCCAGCTTACAAATTGGTTATGCAGGATTACAAGTGGATTGCGTCGGATTACAAAACGATCACCGCGTGATAGAAGTGGATTTCTCCCTTTTACAATTGGATTTCCCCGCATTAAAAGTGGATTTCGCCAGATTACAAAGGGATAACCCTGGATTACAAGTCGATTGCGCTGGAATAAAAGTTGATTACTCCCGATTACAAGTGGATTTCTGCGGATTACAAATGGATTTCTGCGGATTACAAGTGGATTTCGCCGAATTACAAATGGATTACCCTGGAACACAAGTGGATTACTTCAGATTGCAAGTGGATAAGCTGTATTAGAAGTGAATTACTCCCGATTACAAGTGGATTACTGCAGATTACAAATGTATCACGCTGGATTAAAAATGGATTACGCTGGATTACAAGTTGATTGCTCCGGAATGGAAGTAAATCACCGCCGATTAGAAGTGGATTAATCTCAATTACAAGTGGATTTCGTTGAATCACAAATGTATTGCCTAGGATTACAAGTGGATTACAAGTAGATTACCCCTGGGTAGAAGTGGTTAACTCCTGATTACAAGGGGAATCCTGCAGATTACAAGTGGATTACCTCGAATTACAAATGGATTACCCTGGATTACAAATGGATTACACTGGATTAGAAGTGGATTGCGACGGAATAAATTTAGATCATTGCGGATTAGAAGTTGATTACTCCCGATTACAAGTGGATTTCCGCAGGTCACAAGTGAATGACGTCGAATTACAAATGGATTACCCCGGTTTAAAAGTGGATGACGTCGGATTACAAATGGATTACCCCGGTTTACAAGTGGATTACGCTGGATTACAAGTGGATTGCGCCGGAATGAAAGTAAATCACCGCCGATTAGAAGTGGATTACTCTCAATTACAAGTGGATTTCGCCGGATCATAAATGCATTACCCAGGATTACGAGTGGATTTCAAGTAGATAACTCCTGGGTAGAA
>CAKNXH010063358.1:0-13396 GCA_932178445.1 Andricus quercusramuli
CATAGACGGCGCTGTCAGCATATAGACTTGTATTGAATGGAGGCGTCGATATATAAGAACAACATAACCTGAATCTTCAGTTTCAGGTCAGCCCTGAAGAAGTGAACTGCAATGGTCACGAAACGTCGGCAACATTCACAGTTTCGCACACGATTGAAACCCGAAAAATCTTCAAATTTAAGAATTTTTAATATAATTTATTATTATTATTACTTAAAAGACTATGCATTTGATATGTCTTTTTTTTATGTCCAATGCAATTCAGAGATTTCAAATATCATAAAAATATTTCCAAGAAACGAAGTTCGTATAATTTCTAAAATGAAGTTTAGTTAAATGCAGATATTTTGATAATTAAACATTTTTTAGGCTTGATAAAATTATGAATGAAAAATTGTAATAATTTCAAATTCATACACGGCTAGCTTGAACCACTTTTGTCTGAAAAGTGCTCGCCTATCCCAGTTTCTTTTTGAATATGTTTCGGGGATGCCTCCATAGTATGTAACATGCAGAAGGCTTTAAAACCTTGTATTACAGGTGAAAAAAGTAAGTTTTCTTATAAGTTCTCCTTTTCACTGCATTTCACGCGTGAATAGTCTGAACCACAATTTAAGTGCAGAAAATTCCCAATAAAATTTAAAAAAAATTAATGTTTTATCTTGAATAGTTTAGGAGATATTACTTTCAGAAGTGATTTTTTAATGAAAAATTGGTCTAAAAAAATTTAACTTCAGTATCCGTGAAATATCTGACGGCTTTTACATTTTAGATAAAAGTTGCACGTATATTAGTTAAAGCAGACTAAATTTTCCAAAGATCTGAAAAAAATATAATGCTCTAGCTCTGATAGGTATCATGTTATAGCGTCCTGAACATCACCCTTTTTATTGAGTTTTATTATACATTAAGTTTTTCGCAAATCACTTAGGTCTGTTGGATTTCTCGTCAAAAAATATGCCTATATGAATAAAAGCACATAAAATTTCAAGCAAAATGCCAAATATTGAATGTCCTATCTTTAATATTTCGTAGATTGTTGCTACGAAAAGCGTCCTATTTGAAAAAAATTCATACAATTTTGCTGAAAGGTAAATCTGTTTCACTCATTCTGAACTGTATATACAGTTCAGAATAAGCAAAAAAAACAAAAGATTTCCAGATTTATCACATTTGGAAGTTATATCTCCTAAACTATTCAAGATGAAACATTAATTTTTTTTAAGTTTCATAAGGAATTTTGTGCACTTAAATTATTGTTCAGACTATTCAAGCGCGCAGTGACAAGCAGAAATGATGAAAAAACTGTCTTTTTTCACCTGTTCCACAAGAATTTAAAGCCTTTTGAATTTTATTTAATGCTTAACTATTAGATGCTCATTTTGGATGCCAAACTAAATGGTTTGTACCAATTAACAGTCAATTTGCAATTATTTTAACGAAAATATACTTGAATAACCCCACAAAAAAATTAAAAATTGTGATTTCTTAAAAAGGGGCTAAACCATTTTTTTCATTTAGACCTTAAAATACTCGGAAGGCATCCTCAAAACATATTCAGAAAGAAAGTTGGATAGATGAGCACTTTTCATTCAAAAGTGGTTTATGTTAGCCGTGCATAGCGTCTCTAAATAAGAAATTTAAACTAAAACATATTTATGAGTGAAAAATAATAACAAATTGAAAGCGTTCAAAATTTAAGAATTATGCATTGGAACATTACAGAATGATCAGTTTCATATTTAAATCATTCAAAAATGTACAATTTTAACGTACTACACGGAAAAAATTTATCCGTAAAAAAGTCACGAACTAGTAGCTAGGTCTCGGATATGAGATCCTGGTTTATGTTTGGAAACTTAGTGAGTGAATAGTTTGAGGGTTCGATTCTTCTGAGTTGCGAATGTATAAATTAACATAAATTAAATCGCACAAATAAAATTTTTCCTTTCTATATTTCAGCCTGGAATTTTCAGGAACTGTTCGTAGGAAATTCGAACTGTTCGTCAAAAACTTTGAAATTTATTCATACATTTCTCATAGAAATAAGGATGTAATGTTTCATTTTTTTATCTTGTATCCGAGACCTACCTACAAGTTCATGACTTTTTCACGGATCAATTTTTTCCGTGTATCCGAAATAGCTTCAGTACTCAGCATCAGTTTGGGAAGGGTTCACACAGTCATCTCGGGCCACCTGGAGTTGAGTAAAGTCTGGACAAGGTAGTCTCACTTTTTCTGAACGAAGAGCAGCGCAACAAACGGATTAAGACAAGTCAGTGACATCTGGATCGTTATGGAAAATCCTGGAGCATCCTCCCTACACTCCATGCCTCTCTTGCTGTGACTTTCAGATCGGAGGCATGCAATTGCCGGTCAACACCGATGTTGAAGAGTACGTGCGCAATTGGTTCCGGACACGCCCTCAATCATTTTTTGACGACATAAAAAAATTCTGATATGCTGGGAAAAATAAATTTTCAAAAGGGCAGAGTATGTAGAAAGGCTGTGACTCGTCGTCCCGAAAAATTAGGGGGGTTGGACCAATATTATTTATGTGGCCAGTCACAGGAGTGCCTTCTCGCCCCCACGAGACGTCAGAAAAGGGATAGGTGTTTCACCAACATCTGGGGACGACTAGCCAAGCATCTGAAAAATATTGCAATGGTCATCCCGAATTGCGGGACGACGAGACACTGCGATGTAGAAAAGTAAACAAAAATTTCTGTAATTTTATGTACTCGAAATAAATGGTGTAAAATGGAGTCCGGTTTAAATTTGAACGCCCCTCGAATTTTCATCGAGCCTGGACACTTCGGTTAAATAAAGACATTTATCTGAAATATGCAGAATAAGCGCTGTTTTCGTTCCCGCGGAGCGGCAGTAAAATAGCACTTTATTCTACCGCGACGAGGGGCACGTAAAGTGGCAGCAAGGAGGAATAAGTGAGTGAGAAGTGAAAGAAAAGAGTGAGAAGAATTCATTTTGAAGCTACGTCAAACTACGAAGTGGATTTTGGACTTTTAACGACGCCCCACGCGCGTGCGTACCCGGTACAATCAAGCGCTATTTTACTTCCCTTCTTGGACAGGTAAAATTCGCGGTTATTCTGCCTATTTCAGATAAAGTATCGTATGCACCACGGCAGTAAAGTTGTTTTATGCTTGGATGCAGTTTAACTTTACTGCCTAGGTACATAATCTACTATCATTAAAAGATATAGCTCACTGATTCTGATTTATTTACTTGAAATAAAAAAAATTAAAATTTAGAAGGAAAAATTTCATCAAATTGGCCATTATTTGCATTTATACTTTCAAATATGTATTTATAATTCCTTTCTTCTGAGTAATAAGACTTAATTATAATACCTTCCAAAATTATCTGCTGAATATTTTACAGAGCATGAATAAGTACGAATAATCATATTGCTCAATCGTGAAAAGAATGTAATATATCGTATTTGAAAGTTTACCAAGAAACCGATACTCTGAGAACGGCAATTAGACCCGAAGTCAAGAGAACGATCATTAAGGTCTATGGGCCTTAATGTCTCTGTTTGTTAATTTTTCAAAGAGGAAAATTAAAGACATAATATTCACAAGACATCTGCGCAGAAAATTATTTTGGAACAAAAAGGCTCAAATATATTATGAATCCAAAAATTAGCTTTCCTAATTCTCTCCCTCTTTTTTCCTTTGATATATTTTTGCCTCTGATGAGCCGATAACAATGTTGTTTGGAAACATATTTTTTCTAGGTCTTTCTATGCCATTCTTTTTGCATAAATTGATCTTTATGAATGTGTTTTTTCATAACAGCTGATTTCTGGATTCATAATATGTTTGAGCCTTTTTTTTCAAAAATAATTTTTTGCACAGATTGTCTTGTTAATATCATGTATTTAATTTTCCTCTTAAAAAATGTAATATACACTCTTAAACTGAACCAGTGAAATTGTCACTGCTTGAATCAGTATTTTGAATTATCACTGATGAACTACTAATCTTCGACTATGATTGCGTGGAACAGTAAGTAACTAAACTAATACAGCGTTGCTGAATATGCAAGTGACACTAAATGATACATGTTGCAGTGATATTGCGCTCCATGCGCCAATACATGAACCCACATGTACCTCCATCCAGTCGTCTGGAGCGCGCATGTCGCCGCGGTCGAATCTTAGCATTTCTCAAGTGAAAATAAACTTTATTGTGTTTTAGTGTTTGCGTTAGGAATATTTTGGGCCTGCCTGCCTACAATACGCAGGGGATATAATATCTTTAGCTTGAAAGCGGGGAAGCCCCTGGCCACTTGTGTTTGACTTTGAGCGACTCGACATGTTGAAGTATGGACGGGTCTTCCCGCAGTTAGGCGTGATATATCCTATTATACTGCAGCCTGACCCTCATTTCTTGTTGTGAGAGTGAAGTGCAGTTTTTCAAAGATAATTTTTCATACGTTAGCACAAAAGTTATAAATAATAAGTAGCAATAAGATTGGCAGTGACAAACTTCTGGCTGTTTCAACGAGTGAGATTTCACTGGAAATCAATGATATTTTACTAGTTCATTTATTTAAGAGAGTATATGCTATTTTCAATTATGCATTGTCGTGATAATCATTTCCATTCTCAGATGACTTTAAATAATCTTGTATGACTACAAAAAACACAAAAATTAATGTTCTATAAGACATGCACTCAAAAAAAATTCTGGTTAACCTAACCAGAATTCTGGTTGCTCTAACCAGAAAATAGTGTTAAATATGCCCTTACCAGAAATTCTGGTAAAAAGTATTAGAACATTCTGGTTGGCCATTTTCTAGTTGTTTTAATCAATTTTTCTGGTAAATTTGACCAGAAATTCTGGTAAGAGTAACCAGAATTTTTTACTAAACATTTTTCTGGTCATTCAGGAATAAGATGTTCTGGTAATATAACCAGGTATTCTGGTTATTATAATAAGATATTCTGGTTAATATAACCAGATATTCTGGTAAGCCGAACTATTTTTTCTACTTAAAAGGGGTTGAGTAGGGTCCAGCCTGGTTGTGGATTCGTAGAGTACATAATTAATTACCAATTTAAAAAATATCATCACTGATCTTCAATATATATCCTGAATGAAAATATTTTACCTTAGAGAACAAAAACATTGAAAACAAATGAGTAACGTATTTTTTAATGACAAGTTTTTTCAAAGTTTCATTTAATTAATGCAATTTTTTTATTACAATAAGACGGTGCTCCCTGAAAACTATTTTATACGAACATAATGAGCCCTATTTTTTAATAAAAATCCGATTATTTAAAGGATTTGATTTGAAAAAACTGCGCAAAACTTTGAGTAAGTCATTGTTATTAAGAATACATTTTTTTCAACTTTTCTATTGGCAAGTAAAATTTTTTGACTTAGAATATATGTATTGAATATCAATACTATATAATATTTGCTATGTGGTAATTAATTCAGTTTTTCTACGACTCCATAGCCGCATTGGACCCTCCTTAATGGTATACTATATTTTCTACATAAATGACCGAAAAGGCTGTATAGTAAAACATTTTTATTCATTAATTTAAAAACAACAGACTAGTTTTCTGTGAGACGAAAAAGTTAAATTTTATTGCGTTTGTTATTCATTAAGGGCATTGGAACCAGATTCTAATTTAAAATTTAATTGACATAAAAAATAAATAAATAATATAATAATACATTCAAACTCCATAAATACGAAAATTACATCTTTGCTAGATCCTAAGAGCCTATTCCTATTTTGAATAAAGTCTGTATCCAGAGTGACAAATTGGCTAATTTCAGTACTTTTTGTTAAAAACGATTTTTTTTGTATTCTCACACAAGGATTCGAAAAAAACATTCTACACAAAAAGTACTGAAATTAACCAATTTTTCAGTCCGAACACAGACTTGTAATTCTAGTATTTATAGAGTAAAATAAGGCAATTTAATTTTGATTTTAGGGCCTTGTTCTAACGCCATTAATTTCAAGAAACCACACAATAGTTTTCTGTTAAACAGGAAAATTCAATTAAATCGCAGATCATGTCTAAATTCAACGCATTACACAAAGTATAAGTTGTATTCAGCTGTTTTATAAAGCATGTTTTAAAGTTACGAATGCGTCGCCATTTGGTATTTTAGCAAATACAACTGGAAAAGGATCTGCCAGTGATTCTATTTCGAGGCAAGACCACGTATTTGTAACTTGTACAGTATATGCATGTAGATCTATATTAAAATTCACGGTCTCAAGTAACTTACATACAAGGCAAATTTTGTTTAATGAATTGAGCAGAACGTACGAAGTGATTCCAAAAATTGGAAGTTCATCAGTATTGTCAATTATAACACACGACTTTGATTCGTACTTTGTGCCTTTAAAATCAACCCACGAGATTACGGAACACGTTTTAAAATTAGGTGTAAGATCATTAGCAAATGATTGATACTCAGCAGAATCAGTTTTTTCACCATTGAATATAACTCGACCCAGCTCCAAGCGTTGTACAAAACCTTCACCTCTGATAAGTCGGTAGCAAATTCGAAGTTGCTGTTTTAAAACTAATGTGTGTACTATGTTACGCCTCGATTTGGTAGCCGTAGCGCTTTTTTTCGGTTCGCCATGCTTAGATTCATATTTGCATATTCATATTATTTTAGATTCATATTTGGTACTAAAATAAGGAAAAGGCCCTGACTCGAGCAGAATAAAACTATAATGATATAAAAAGTGATGCTTCGGCTTCAGAGTATCTTGGAACAATTTTACGTATACAGAGTTGTGTTCGCGAACAAGAGAAGCGAGTAGTTCTGCCGCTGGCTTTTGAATTATTTTGGCATATAAGAGATCATATATTCTGCGTAGAATAAGATACAATTGCCACACTTCGTCATCTGGAGGAATACGATCGCTTACAAGCATGCTGAAAGTTAATACAAAATTACGCATTTCACTTCCTGAGAAAGATAAGTGTTTAATAATAATAAAATCATACAAGATATGTCCCATATCGTACTTAGAAACTCCTTCATCAAGGTCATGCAAGATATCTGTAAAATAATTTTCGTATACGTGAAAATATTTCACCTTGTTCCAAACTGAGTTTTCGACAACCCCTGAGTCGCTTGAATCTTGTCCCACGTCCGTGATATAATCCTCCTTTCTTCTCAGTTTCTGACTAATTATTGTATTGTGCTGACAATCTTCTTTGTGATTTTTGCAAAAACGACAGTAATGGTTAGCATTGAAACCTTTAATGAATCCTAAAATGAAATGAAAGCCCAAATTGTCACTCAAAATTCCAGCAAGTACGAAATAAACACGAGTTTCTTGACCTAATTCTGTTTTAACGAGAATTCCACTTTCCGCAAGATAATTTAATTCGTCAACCAGACATTTGAAAACTTTCGCATTACCAAATTCTTCACGATCACTCGAGTGAAACATTAAATTAACAAAAATATTTTCTAAACAAGAAGCATACTCCGGAGGTAGACAAGCCAAACTAACGTAAACGGGGCACAATTTTTCGATACCTGCGTGTGATCCTACAAGATTATTTACTACCAAAACGTCACAATCAATATACAGAGGGAGTACAACGTCATTCTGCGCATAATTGCTTCGCTTTTTTCTCTACATTCCTCCTTGAATATAATTTTCTAGAACCCCATCTTCAGCTTCTAACTGATTTATGTATCGCATAATATCATTAAATACATTTGGAAGTTCTAGAAAGGCTTTCAGAATATTTCGAGTTGGTACGAATTTCGCATATACTTTGATAGGAACATTTTGTAATACGCCGTTAATTCTTTTATCCTCAGATCGTCGTCCAGTTTCTTTATCTATAGCATCAATAAAAAAAACCATTTTCAGAAAAATATTTTAATCTACGATACTCCGTGGATAAATTGGAGAAAGGTGAAATTAGCTGAACAAGCAATGACATTATTCTTGAACGAATTTCATCGTCAACATTTTCTAATGACTGAGAAATAATTGGCTTAAAACTGGAATTGAATTTTTGGAAAAGTACGTTGAAATCATCAATTACTGCTTGTACGTGGTTTCTCGGTAAACACGGATTGGCATAAAGTTTAGAAATAAGTAAGGAGGCTTCATGTTCAATTATCTTTTGCGAATCTTGTAAATTACTACTTTTGTGAGTATTTCCTTCTCCTACGGAAACGCGACCAGGGACATTATTAATGGTATTATCAATATTATTATTAAGTTGTTCGTCTGTTATTTGTATAGAAGGATCTACTGTGTCTGTTAAAGATGTGACAAAGTTAGAAGGTAAATTAGACGCAAATCTATGATATGAACTGTAATGTTTCCGTAATAACAACCAAGTACTAAATTTCCGGTTACATTCGATCTCGACGCATTTATAATATGCAATTTTCTCTTGCCCATGATCTATTTCGAAATGAAACTTCAGTTCATTTATTGTCAAGAATAATTTTTCGCAGAGAAAGCAAATCGGCATTTTTGTAGATGATCTTATTCCCCTCTCAGATACGTTAATAAGAACTAATAAGCTCTTAAAAAAGCTTGAACTTATAAACTAAAGTAATTTCTCTTTGAGAGGACATTACTGTTTAAGTCAAGAAGGCAGCGAAATAATACGCCCCAAAAAACGTAACTTATTAACTAAAAGTAAAAACTCTTTCAGAGGACTTTACTATTTGAGATCAAAAGAAGACTAAGTCTCTTCAGAATTTTTGTGTTTGATTTACGTGCGCGGATTTATTCACACATGAGTGTATCTTCGAGAGTACTAACGGAAGTTAGTGTTTCATCCCACGGTGTTTTTATTTTGTAAACGCATTTTTGGAGAAGCCACCACATACCCTTTCCGTTTACTGGGTACTCAGCGTGCAGAGCGTGGAATGCTTTGAAAGCGACATCTATAGCCCTCAGAGCTGATTCCACTTTGTAGTCAATTCCATTTATGAAGACGTAGGCTCCAGTAATATTATTTAAATCCTCTCCAACAATAATTGGCAGTGGTTGCAAAGTTGTACCCACTTTTCTGTATTCGTCCTTCAGAGTCTCCACAGCACTGAAGAGAGCATTGTGAACCTATTATTTGAAATTGAGAATAACTTGTTAAGGAAATAAATATTTTGTTTTTTGAAATTAATTCAATGAAATTTAAATGTCTTTTACAAAATTCAGTGGTCGGAGGAAGCATTTACTTAATTCTGAAAATAATAAACTTTTATCTGAAAATATTGTTTAGAAAAAGGAAGTCCAAAAATATCTAGAATCTCCAGGTAGTGAAAAAAAGTAATATCAGAAAAATAACAAAATATATTCTTTTTCTTACTTTCACATGCAATAAAAATCCATCCTGTATTTCTTTGCCAGTTGGTCGCCACAATTTTTTCCCTTCTTTGCTAACTTTAACGTTAGTCACAGGTACAATACGAGCAAATGCAACAAGTAATGAGGCTTCAGTGATAAACTGTCCATCTGCAAGCAAAGTAAACCTGAAGATTATGAACTGTTGAAGAGATATAAAAAAATATGAACTAAATACTCGTTTTTAATCAAAACATATTTTAACCTTCTGTATTTAGTTCATTCAGATTGTTTTCATCAGATCTGAACAAAACTTCCTTTATTTTTTTTGCAAATTCAGGCCATTTTTTTAAAAGATTATTTTGCTCTTCAGAGAACAGTCGGCCAAAATCAGATTCAAGCTAAAAATAAAGAAATGTATTGAACAAAAGAAAGCAAATTAATAATAATACGTGGGTAAACATGTGTCCTGAATTCAGTAGAAAATTACCAAGGTATAGCCGAGTGGTTGTTTCAGAACGGAGAACTGATTCATATATTCGTGTAAAGTTGGACCATTTTCTTGACGAAGAAAATCCAATCGATATGGAAAAGTTTCTCTCCAATAGTCAGTTACAGTTGACCAGGGTTCGAGACATGTATTCAGCCAATTTATTTTTCCCTCCAGGTCATCAATTTCAGAATAGTTTGTAAGACTAAACTCAGGAGTTTTCTTAGCATCATCTGATTGTGAGTTTAGATTTGGATATCCACATTTCTTGAATCTTTTGTTCAAATCATTGTACTTGTCAATAAGTTTTCCTTTCGCATCAATTTTTTTTTCTTGCTTCGTTTTAAATTAACGTAAGGAGTGTACCAAGCAGCCTGATAAAAAATTACTATTGGAGTTGCATTGATAACATATAAAATATTAGTTTACAAATTTTTTTAAACTCAGTTCATCTCGTGAATATTTTTTTTCAAAAAATAAGGACACACCTCAGATTCTTTCTTGAATAAATCTTTTATCTCCTGCCGTCGAAATAAATACCTTGAGTGTGGAATACTGTGAAATATTTGTCAAAAGTTATCAGATTCCAATCAAAATTAGATTAACATTGATAATAGTTAAGCTTTAAATCCGTGAATCTCACCTTTTATAACTGTGCACATCCAGCTCGTGCTCAATTATTATTTTTGCTACAAAACGGCTTTCAAATGGCTCTAAAAGAATATTTCCACTGCGTTTGAGCAAGTTTTTGCCCTCGAGTCCGGCTTTATCCAATAATTGGATAAGGGTCTGCATCGATAAAATTTGTAAAATTAAATTACAAAAATTATGGTTTTTCGTTCTAAGTAAAACTTACAAGAGAATGTCTTGAATCTAGTGAAGATGTTTCAGATAAATTTAATCGATTCACGTTAGATGTAGACGGTACAGATTCGGATTGCAGTGCATCTGAATTTGGCCCACAAGCTAAAACTTTAATTTGGCCAAGTGAGACATCTCCCAGTAAGTTAGATGAAACAGGCAACAAAACATCTGCTCCAGATGATTAAACCTATATAATATTAAATTTCAAAATGAAAATTGGTCAACTTAATTAAAGATTATATTTGTAACAGTAACTTTTTTCAGAGAGTGAATAAAAATATTAATTCTGAAACTTCGAAGCTGATATAATTGAAGTTGTAGCCAAATAGTTTAATTTTCGAACAGCAAAGACGAATTTTCAACAAAATAATTGAATCTTCAACCAAATAGTTCAATGTTTAAACAAAAAGGCCAAGTTTTCAAAATCCAGTTGAATTTTCAACACAAAAGTTAATGTTCAACGAAGAAAGACGAATTTTCAACAAACAAAAAAATATCACTCTAGACACATAAAATATAAAATTTCAATCCATAAGAATGAATTTTCTATAAAAAAACATGACTTTTGAAACAAAATAAAATAGAATTTTCTAATAAATAGTTGAATTTTCGAGCAAAAATACTTAATTTTGTTAAGACAGTTGAAAAAATGGACTGAAAAGTTGAACTTTTAACAAATAGATCGTTTTCAACCAAAGAAGTTGCATTTTTTACCAAATAGTTGATTAAAAAAAATCTAATTTTCAAGCAAACAGTTTCATTTGGAAATAAATAGTAAAACTTTTAGAAGAAACTAATTTTCAACAAAACAGATGAGTCTTTAATCAAATAATTGAATGAGCATGCCAAAAACACGAATTTTTCAGAAGACATTTCAATTTTCAATAAAAAAAGTTCATTCTCAACCAATTAATTTTTAATTCAAAAGGATACATTTTTCCAGAAAGGCAAATGTTCAATAAAACAGTTGAATTTTCGACACAAAAACATGAATTTTCTGCAAAATAGTCATATTTTAACAGAGTGAATACTGGAATTGAATTTGAAATTATTCGATTTTAAACGTTTTCGATTCAGAAATACCAAAGTGTTAAGGCTTGCAACTTGAAAACATTAAAACTTTGAATGCGGATTCACACAATTAGAAAGTTTTCAATTTCGAGCGCTCTTAATTACAAATTTTGTATGTAAGAAGCATTAATGACAAATTATTTTACTTTTAAAGTTCATAATTAAAATGGTACAAATTTTTTTACTTCTTAATTTTAATGTTAAAAGTTTAATTACGATTAGAATTAAAACCGAGTATAGCGAACATCTGAGAAAAATGGGAAAATGTCAATTAGTCGCATTTAAAATAAAAAAGTCGGATATAAAGTTTGGTGGACTAAAAAAAAGTCTTTGTTAGTCTTATTCATCATCATCAGTATAGTCATCTTTTTTTTTTTAATTATGATATTAGTTTAATTTTTTTAACGTAGATCCTTGTACTAGATAATCGAAAAATGTAATATTTCAGGAAAGCCAAAATGTGAAATCGAAATCAGCATTTAAAAATGAAAAAAAAAACCACTCCCGAGTTAAAGTGCTCCTGAATTAAGGCCAGGAAAGAAAAAGATATATATTTTTCGGAATTAGATGTGGAAGTTGTCTATCTCAATGTCACTTTAACCTAAAATTTGAAGCAGACTGGGCTGCAAATTTTGATAAAAAATATGAAGATATATATATATAAAGAAAGAAGACTGTCTTACTTGTTCGCTTTCTTCCTCTATCTGAACTTCTTTCGTTTTAATCTCTTCTAATTTTTTCTTTAGAATGGCTTGGTGACCTAGTCTCAAACCTAGTTGCTGCACCAAATTTGGAGTGAGCAACAACAGACTGGCCCAGTCAATGCACTCTTCTAAAAAGCAAAAACTCTATACGATGTTGAAAATGTTTGCAATTTTAATATATATTTGTATATTAAATATAAAACCTAGGTGTACGAAATCGCCATTAAGAGACTATGTTAATGTACCTGAAGTTCCGAACGTTCAAATGAAGGAAATATTTTTCCCCATTTCTATTTTAACCATAAATATTGTTCCAATTGTAATTTAAAATATATATTATAATTGTTTCAATAATAAATTATTTCCAATATAAATGAACAAACATTTAAGCACTTTTTCTGGTTTGCAAAGTCATCAGTAAAAAATTTCGTTCATTTGAACGTTCAGAACTTCAAGCACCAACTATGTTATTAAATTTCATATACCGCACAATCATTTATCAGGAAAATCAGATTTTTGCACTTTACACGAATTAAAAACAATTTTGGCAGCAATTTTCAATTATGAATAATCAAAAATAATATTTTTTCCTAGATAAATATAAATTACACTAATTTTCAAGAGAAAAGTTCAATTGAACCAACAATTAAGAAACCTAACCCACAAGCACCTTTAATTGTAAGTAGGAATTTAGTCGACGAATTTAAGGTCACAACTTTATCTTTTAATAATTTACAAGATCTAAAGGCATAAAAGAACTTGTTGTTTTCACTCACTTTTTTACCGAGTTTCATATACATGTATATTAATTTTACAACTTGATGGTATATTACAATTAATGTACATGTTTCAGACTGGAAATTGAAATGCAATTGAAGTATATTTAATTAAGAATTTTGTGCCATTTAAATTACCACCCCGATAACTTCAA
>CAKNXH010063359.1:0-17220 GCA_932178445.1 Andricus quercusramuli
TTTCGAATCGTGAGAGTCATTTCAAAACTGGGATACGAAATTTCATTGACATTGGCACACGTAAACCTACGATGCCGCCGCTGATAAGCGATTGTCAGTAGCTAAGCCATCCGACGAAGAAAAAAAGTAGAAAGCCGCTATTTGGCTCTTCAGACTCTTCCAAATATGTAAATTACTAAATACAACTCAATATACAAATCTGCTATCAGGTCTGCCGTTTTGGATCTATTTCAGAATTTTTTCAATAACTATAGTTATTTATTTATAAGTACATTGATTCACTATTTATTCAGTATAAAGTTCAATTTCCCGACGAAATAATTTTCCAGAAATTTTGAGAAAACTACTGGGTCGTCAGTAGGTCGCGTTTAGTCGTCACGGAAAACTGGCGGAACGGAAATAGGGGATGGACAAGTCGTCCCGATATTTTGGGACTACTAGCCAAACTCGTGAAAAATGTCTTACGACTCATTTCGAATTTCAGGATGATGAGACACTTTGTTATGGGGGCATTTGGTATGAGTAGGCTTCTTTCATCACATAGACAACAAAAAAGATTCCTCCCTCTGGTGCATGTGGGACCGACCCCAAATCACGTAAAGCACTGTAGTCAAAAAAAGTATGTGAAAAGAAACAATATCCGTTAGAGAATAATTCTTTATTATTTATTATTATTATACTACACCAGAGCGTGCGTCCCTTCAGAGGCGGAGTCGCAACCGTCTCTCGCCCTGCAATAACAAAAACATAGTGTAGTTCGTTTCTATGAATGAAAATAATATTTTCACTGAAATCTAATTAGGTTTTATCAGGGTATTTATGCATTATTTTCTATAATCATTTTTAGGGCTTTTATTACTTGTTAAAACAAAGAAAATGGGAAAATTCTTTGAGCTTTTTTTCAATAACTAATCAATGTCATCCCACTAAATCTTTACAGGAACTCTCTGAATCTGAATTTCACCAAATGAAAATACATACTTTCTGTTATATTTCTTACGTAAGTAATTAAGCAGCTTTATTATAGGCAAATAGATATTTTTAATAAAACGTATGTACTTTAAAATTACTTTATGTATGTGAGAAGTTGTAGGATCCAGAAGCTACGATCATGGTTCCTTAAAGCAACCAATCCCGACGTAACTGGAACGTATGCGTCATCCGCTTCTGCTCCTTCTGTCCTAGAAGGCAAGCAAGAGGGGGAAATTTACTCGAGATAACATCGGGCAATACTGTTCCTTGGAGTCAGGTCTCCTTACAGGATGACCTTACGCGGCAGACGGGACAGTTGGAGATGAAGGTTTCACATCTGAATACTTTTTTAGAGATACCAATCTTTGTAGAATGTTAAGAGGAACAGTGTTGACGGATCAGATGAAGTGATCCTAGAAGAGCAGCCTTTTTCATCAGGTTCGCAATGAAATGAGCCAGACACTGGCAAGCTGCAATCTTGTTGAGTTGGCGGATAAATGAAGCTTTCATACCTCCAAGACAGCCGATTATGAGAACTACCAGACGGACTTTGTAGCCTTGGTACAGCCTGCTCAGCTCGAAAAGAAGTGCTTGATATTTCGCCCGTTTTTCTTCCTCCTTTACCGTGATATTGCCATCGATAAGACCATCGAAAGCTCTTCTCTACGTATAATGCCGTAGAATTTACGATGAAGGGGCTTGCAGCATGTTCTTTTGATAGTAGCGTATGTTCGCTTCTTGAACACGACTTTCGAGCACCAAAGGTGTTAGTGATGCTAGGCCATGTGTAGTGTCGCTGGAATCAAATGACAGGTCAAGCTCCTTTGCAGCCCTATCTGTGGCACGGTATAGAAACGCCGCAGCATTGGCGACTTCATGTTGATGTACGAGTCGTTTAAGGGAATCTGTGCTTTTTAGAACAGAGCAGGCTGTAGCAAGAACCGTTCTTCGATGAAGACACTCTAAGCTTAGAAAGCCTCTACCCCCTTCATCTCGATGAAGGTATATTCGAGGTTCGGGAGATCTAGGATGATAGCTTCGATGGATTGCCATCATCTTGCGTGTGCTTCGGTCAAGTTACTTCAACTCATCGACGTTCCATTTTACTGCACCAAACCGTTCCTATACAGCTCTACAGCTGTATAGGAACGGCCAGCATATTGGTCACCTGGATTTTATTCTTTGCAGATAATTCGGAAGCCCACATTTTTCTGAGAATTTGGCTATAACTTTTTCCAAGGGCCGTTTTTAACACACGCACATTTCGGGTTTCCGCTTACGGTATTCCAAGATATGTATATGTTTCTCCAATACCAACATGTTGAATGGTATTTCCACCTATGAGTTGATCATCCTGATCGTCACGCGATGATGTAGTTTCTAGTCTTCCTTGGTGTAGGTGGACGCAGGCACACTTGTCTAGTCCGAAGCTCATGCTAATCGCTTTGGAGTACCTATTTACCGCCTCCACAAGGATGTAAAGGTCCTTTTTTGAGGAAGCAAAGAGTTTAAGGTCGTCCATGTATAAAAGGTGGTTGACCTTATATTCGCTTCTGTTCGGCGGGCCACATAGGTATCCAGAGCCTTTGTCTCGGAGCACAATAAATAGAGGCAAGAGGGAGATGCAGAAAAGTATCGGACTTGGAGAGTCTCCTTGAGAGACCCCCCTCTTATATGTAATATAGCTTGTAGTCACTTGTCTTTTGTCAGATGTTATGACATATCTTGTCCGCCACAAGATTCTTGGATGCACCTGCAGGCACTCAAGGAGCTTCATCAGTAGCTCATGGTTCGTTTTATCGAATGCCTTACGGTAGTCAATCCAAGCCATGGACAGATTGCGTTGAAGCCTGATCGAGTCCTGGGTAATACACCTGTCTATAAACAGGTTCTCCCTGTAACCTGCGAGCCCTCTCTTGCATCCACGTTGTGCAACTATTGCACTCCATACCGGTTCGCTAGATGTTAATATCCTCTCTTTGAGGATGCCAGTGAATAGTTTGTAGCTGGTGTTTAAACAAGCTATGGGCCCGTAATTCTTTGGACTTGACAAATCTCCGGTCTTAGGGATTAATACCGTGCGTTCTTCCACTAGCTACTGCGGGATGGATTGTTCTCCGTTCAAGATAGTAGTAAATATGAGAGCTAGATGTTGGTGCGTAGAAGTGAACTCCTTCCACCAAAAGTTGTTGACTTCATCTGGCCCTGGCACTGAAAAGTTCTCAGTTCTAGCGATAAGTTTCTTCACTTCTTCAGCAGTAATTAGTGGACACTCTTCATCTGCACCTTGTAACCTTTGTCTTTGGCAAAAGTCACGAAATAGTGATATATCTGAAGCGTCTTCATTTAGTTGATAAGTATCTCCATATACTTGCTCCCAGCAGACTTGAATCTCTTCTCGACTAAGCGGATTTTCAACGGCACGTGACGTTTTATTGAACAGACGGGAAAGATGAGTAGAAAAGGTAGAAGTTTCGTGAATACACTTTACTCGCCGTTCAAGGCGCAGTTTCGCTGTTGAAAGAGATCTTATTTTTTGCGTCCAATGCTGCTTGATGGTCAACAGTTTACACTTGTTCAGCGTGTGATTTGCTTTCCTTAAGTTTCAAGCAAGTGCCCTAACTGTTGGAGTTTATTTTTTATTTGATGTTATGTAGCTAATCACACACAGGATATTTGATGCATGCCGTCTCGCCGTTTCAATTTTGAACTGAAGCTGTGCAATACGCTCGTCAGTCTTATTCAGACGTACTGAAGTATCGTTACTTTCATTGTCGCTAAGCAGAGATACCGCCTTCTCGTAAACTACACAGTTCAGATTCCAGAGATTAACATCTTCGGGGAGAAAATCGGGGAGAGCAGTATTAGCTTCAGCTAATTTGTCCATTCTGAGGAAGACTTTTTGGTGGATAGATCTCCTACTTCTCATGTTAGCATTGTCGGCTATCTGCAAAGGTGGTCTTGCTGGAACAGCTGGAATGTTCGCTGGAGGATGTTGCTCTTTTTCTTGTTGATAAAGAGGTTCATATCCGTTTTTTCGCAAGAAGGATACCTGATCTCTTAAATACTGAGGCGTTTTATGAGCATATTCTGGGTGCATATTGACCCAACGGTCATATAAACTCTCCATGAATCCTCGTCGCGCCGGTCAGCTTCTTTGCCAACAGGTAAGGATGTCCCTCCTGAGCTGGTCCGACCATTTAAATCGATGTTCTCGCGTTTTCCCGGGGTCATTGCCTCCTTGTTGCCTCGGTTCGTTCCTACTGCCACTCCCAACTGAACCATGACCGCCATCCGAGAGAGGCTTATTGCGGGTGGCACTGCACAATATTGGTGTCGTAACGGCATAATTCGTTGCATTGGGGAGTTAGCCCAAAGCAACGTGGCTGACTGCAACAAAAAAATTATTGACAAACAAAACTTTTTCCATGATTATTAAAATTTAGGACCAGAGCCACCTTTCTCAGTGTTTCTTAATTAGTAGGGGAGAGTGGGGAGTTGTGGGCCACGCTTTGTTTTCAAGACATAACTTCTCTGAAGATCGATAAATGGTCAATGTATGAACTGGTATTTGTAGTAAACTTCTCTGTGTATCAACTGGAGACCACAATTAATAAAATTCGTTAATCCGCGAGAAATATTTAGGATGACGTAAATATGATCAAAATCGATATTTGTGATTTTGGCGGGGAGTCGTGGGCCATGACAAAAAATAGAATAAAATGGCATATTTCAGTAGTTTATGTTTATTAAAGTTGCAGTAAATAAAAATTAATGATTTTAAAATGTCATGTTGGCACATTTCAAATGCGCCGCACGATCGCACATGTTGCAGTGAACTGTGTTGTTCCGATTGACACTCATTGTTTCAACACAATTGACCCATGACTCCCCACTAACGGTGGACCACAACTCCCCACAGCCGACATTTACGAAATGACCGAATTGCCATACACACAATGAATGTTTTACCGCAATTGTTTGATTGAATTTGTTAAATTGAGAATTCAACTGAGTTCTGGAGGGGTGAGGGGGCCTTAGGATTATTTTGTGTTACTAGTTTTGTCATCGGAGTGAGATGACCAATGTGAACCATGTGGGTGCTTCTGGACAAGTATGTTCTCGTCCACGAGGTTATGGCAAATCTCTCCCTTGTCAGGCTCTGAGTGAACCCGCAAGCCTGCAAGGTAACCTCGTGGACCCTCTCCAGAAGCTTCTTTACAAGTGAAGTCTCGCTTTTTCAAGCGGGGTCTTTCTCTGTCTCTCTTTCTCTTGTGTTTTCTTTCAATGGATTGTTTCTCTGCCGAAGAGCATTTGTGTGAAAGTGGATTATACGATGAACCCTCAGCTGCGTTTATCACTTCTTTGTTGAAGAATACCAAGTGAATAAGGTCAAACAATTGGCGTTAGACTCCGTCAAATACAAAGTGTACCTTTTTCTTTGTACTGTGTGTAGCTAATTGTTAATTATAAGTTTCGTGACAATTTGTTGAAAGTTTGAGTTGGTGATATTCTTGTGACTTCATTAAGCTGTTAATAAACATGATTTTCTGTGAATCGGTGTCTTAAGTGCTTCTTTGAAGTCGTTCGCCCCCACCCGTAATTTTATTTAATAAAGGTTTGAACAGAATTTCAAGCCAATTGCTGAAGGGATATTTTGCACTAACTTACCGTTGAAATATGCTGCACAACGGGACTTCGAATATCAACAACTTGAGTTGCCCACAAACTTTTATTTTGATTTCTTCAATCAACAATGTCAAAATACTAACTACGCCTGTTGAGACTATGGGTCGAGTTCACAATAGTGAGCTCATACAAAGAGAGTCTTTTGGCAGTGGTTAAAGCAATCCTACCACCCACAAATTGGCGTAGATTGAGGTGGCCCACGACTCCCCACGGCCCACAACTCCGGACTCTCCCCTATCTCAAATTTACAACTCGATGTGGCATGAGAGAAACACAACTTCAGAAATGCACACGGGCATACACATACACAAAACTAGATGTGAATTTGAATTCGAGTGTTTCCACTTTGTTTGTATTTACAATTATATGGTGCTCATTTCACGAGCACTTTGCTTCCCGTTAGAAAATGTATTTGCTTCCTTATAGAGGAAGCATTAGTTATTTTCATTAATAATAAGCAAGCCAAACTCCTCACTCTTATCAATTGAAAAACAGAAATTTACATAAAATACCATATTACAAAAAGTACAAAATAATACAGAAAATTGCTTAAATACAAAGACAAATGAGCCAAATCAAATTTTGTATTCAAAATTATAATTTTCCGAGCTGGAAAAGTGAAGGGAAGAGTTCTGTCGCACCCTATCCATTTCGCAGCTTTATGATTTCCCTACAAAAATGGTCAGAATTACTCTATTTGAAAATTTATGATCAAAAAGTCTTTTCTGTTCAGGTGTCAACTTTGAATTATGTCGATGAAGAACGTTTTTCTGTTCGAAACAGATGTTTCAAATATTATGAAGAAGAATAACTTCCCTAATCTTCCATAAAGTGGATTAATATTATAGATCAATCGATTTACCACGAATCAAGGAATCTTTCCCATTCTTGCATCAATTTTGAATAATGTTAGTGTAAAAAATTTTTGCTATAAAAAACCGTATTTTCAAATATTATGCATTACCATAGCTTCCTTACTCCTCAATAAAATGTATTGATATTATAGTTCGATCGATTCGTCTCGAACTAAGGAATATTTTATATACTTGCATCAACTTTGAATTATGTTAATGAAAAAAGTTTTACTATAAAAAACCGATTTTTAAAATGTTTAAATTGCCATAACCAAGGAATATTTTATATTCTTCAATCAACTTTGAATTATGTTGAAGAAAAAAGATTTACTATGAAAACCGATTTTGTAAATATTATTGAATCCTAAAAAAATGCTATGGATATTTTTAGAAATCCTTCGGTCAGTTTCAAGATATTAGTGAGGAAAATAAGCTCTTCAAATTCCATGAATTTATCTGCAACCGTTTTCCAGTTATTGTGTTCACAAAAAAGCGTGACATACACACACATACACATCCGGCCAATTGCTTAGATTCTTAGAAAATTGTATTTGACACTTTTGAATTACGGATGGTTTAATTAAATGAATTAAAATTTTTTGGAAAATGTTACCATAACAAAGCTTCCTCTATGAGGAAGCAAAAACTTCAAAAATTGAAAGTCGAAAAGTAAAAGTCGAAAATGAAAAATGAGGAGCTTACTTTCAAAAGGGCATATATCCACTTATGGTCTTTGTTGGGAAATCAAGAAAAACGTTTTACAGCATTTATAAAAGAATTGGGTTTTCTGGGTTCCTACATTGTTTTGGTTCTAGGCCACGTACCAAATTACCAGAAGTTTGCATTCTCATTATCTCGTTATCTCGTTATCTCATTATCCCATTAACTCATTATCTCATTTTCCAGAGACTGGATGATTGCTCTTCTGGTGGCAAAGCAAATGTTTAACTCACTTTTAATATGGGATAGAAAGTTTTTTTGGAGGAAACTGATACATTGGTTGATAGGGCTTATCCTAAAGATATGGTTAACGCAAAAAAAAAACAAAAGTTTTGAAAAGTGGATTTATGCCCTTTTGAAAGTAAGCTCCTCAAATGTGTTTATCACAGTCATCTGTCGTGTACGCAAGATGGTCACAGAAGGCGATTACAGCCGCTATCATTGTTCACTCCCAGAAAACTTCGCGTGATGCGGCACGTGTTCATCAATGCTGCCTTCTGAATTAGATGTGGCGAGTTTCGAGCTCCCAGTTCTTCCAAGATTTGTACGCACCTCGCATGAACGTTCCCTGTGGAGGAAATCATGACCGGGTGGACGGTGACATTGTTCACCCTCCACACAGTCAGGCTCTCCTGCTTCAGCTATTATTATTATTATTTTAACTATAAAAATTCGCTTTGCCTAACAATGTAGGCAAATCTTTAAACTTCAAAATACACCTCATGCTTATATTCATTTTAACAGCAATAATTAATAGTCTTCGATTAAAATAATTTAATGATTTCAATTTTTGAAAACAAGCCTTTTAGGCTACAAGATACATAATAAAAATATTGTTCTGATGATGATAACAAACATTAATTATATAATTGAATACAAAAAAATTGGTGCAATGATCAGTACATAATATTGCGACGATGAAATTAAATTTTCATAATTTTATCAAAGTTTGTTCTGCAATGTGGAAGTTTCTAATATCGCGACAACAATTACTTAGTACAATAAGTGATTCGTTAGCTCAGAGGTAAACGGTGATGTTTTTCTAGAAGGTTTCACGGAATTTCATAACAATATTGTCAACTCTTTGAGACACGTGGAGCAAATATAACTCTGATAACGAAGCATGCAATTCAATAAAGATTCTCTAAATTTTGCGTGTATTGTAAATCTTTCCTGTTTTTTTGCCGTCAAAGAGGAAAAACAGATTGATGAAATACAAGTATCTCAGAAAAATTAGGTGTTTCCCCACCAAAACACCTTGCGACGTGGAATAATTTAGAAGGGGAGATGAGATAACGACTATATATAATCTCAAATATTTCTACGTAGTTTCTTCTCGAATCTGGACAGAAAAAATGAGGGTCGCTGGTAATTTTCTCTTCGCTTTGGCGTTCCACGTCGCTACTATTGGTAAATATATATATAATTCATCATCAATATGTTACTTGATACTTTATTATTTGTATCTGAAATTGGAAAAATTTGAAACTGAATCTACAAATTATCCCTATAATTAGGGAAAATCATAGAAAACCCTATGTAAATTGAGAAACATATGCCTGTTTTTTAGTACTCTTCCGCGGTTAAATTATTTAGACATTTCAATTTATTTACTAGATTCTTGGAAATATTATGAATGTTTAATGTTAGTGCTTTTCGCTGAAATGAAGTAATTTTTGAAAAAAGTGTGTTTAATATAAGATAATACAATTTCGAAGAAGAACTACAATTCTAAAAAAAAATTATGTTGTGTTGCTTCTTTCGCCGGAAATTATTTTTTGTAAACAAAAAGTATTAGATTTTAATGATGCATAATTTATTATCAATTTTGAGTTGCGTAAGCGTTTTGGAGCCACAATTTTTGTTTTATTTATAAAGACAATTTTCAGGTATGCCGCCAGGCACTTTCAATTTCAATTTCAATTCCGTTAAGAGCATTTTTATCGAAAACACTAAAAGTAGACATTATCTATTTTTCACAATGTTCACAATGTTCACAATATTCACAATGTCTGAAAGTTCGACTCTCAACGCCTGTTGAGCGTATTAACAGTGGCCAGACTACTTTATTTTCCTCCCGCTTCGTCACCTATTTTCTGCCCTGGGGATAAAAGTGAATTCAAGTCCTTCTTCCGGTAGATAATCCTATTAGCGAAGAGTTTGAGATTGGCAGCCTGATCTATTGCGCATGCGTCCACTAACATTTTTGAAAATTTTCAATTTTCAAATTTCAAAGTTTTGAAATTTATTGTCCTTTGTGTCTTTATGTCCAAAAATTTAATTTGTTCATTTGTAATGTCATTTTTCACGAATAAAACAAAAACTGCGCGTAAAATTAAAAAATGATTCATAACGAATTTGTTTTGATACCAATTGAAATATTATGAAAATATTTCAAATTTTTACAGTCCTTTGAAACTCAATAAAATCCCTTGAAAAATCTGTGAAATTCCATGAAATTATTTTATATTTCCTGAAATCCTGGAAACTTTCGTGCAATACCTAGAGAGCTTTTGAAATCCCTTAAAATCATTGAAATCTTTGGTGATCTTATTTAATCCGTTAAAATCACTTTTGAGTCTTTTATAATCTTTCAAAATATCGTTAAGCCTTATAGGTCCTACAAAATCCTTCTAAGTCTTCCAATGGGAAATTATTTAGAACCGCATACAGTTTTTTACAAGTCTTGGGAATCGTTATTCTCCTTCGAAATACCTTGAAATTTTTTAGTTTCTGAGATATCCCTTTGAATCCTTTGAACTACCCAAATATCTTTCAAATCCTCAAAAACCTTTAAAATTACTGTCATCTACAAAAAATCTTAAGAAATCCCTCAAAAACCCTTTAAAATATTTGTAAATCTTGGAAATCCTCGGAAAGCCCTTAAAGTCTTTTTGAATATCATGAAATCTTATAAATCCTAGTGTGAGATCCTTTCAAATCTTTCGAAATTAAAGGAATTTTTTAAAACCGCATATCGACTGAAATGTTTGAAATTATCTTCAAACATTGTAAATCCTATGAAATCCCTTAATTTTTGGTGAAATACTTCACAGTTTATAAAAATAATATAAAAAGGTTAATATTTTTTATATCTAGATGGAAGTGCGTTCAAAATCACTTAAAATCGTTCCCTAAAAATCCATTGAAATCTTTAAATTTGTAGTAAGTCCCATGTAATCATTAAAAATATCCTGGAACCTTCTTAATTCTGTATGACATTTTTCAAAATCCTTATGAAGTTCAGAAATTTCTTTTACGGCTTCTCCTACGACAAAACTGAAAGGGGCGAAGGAGTTCGTTTTTTCTGCGCAAAGATGCTCAACATGATTTCATGAAACTTTTTTTAAAAATTAAAATAATGAAATCGATAAAAAAATTGTTTTTAAAAAAACCGACCTGGATTTCTAAAAAAATAACCAAGATAGACGAAATCAGGGGACCTTTTTACTGTTTGAACAAGATGTTTTTCGGGGACCTCTTAGTGACTAAGTTAACTTAATGCATGCAGAATTGTTAGTGGCGTCTCGATTACTAAATTCAAAGACCGAAAATTTGTTCTTTTGAATTGAACATTTTCGTTAAAATTTCAAGAGTTTTGTTGAATTCATCTTTTTTTTCTGTCGAAAGTTTAACAGTTGTTTAGAAAATTAATTTTTTCTTGGGTTTGAAATTTAGCTATTATGTTGAAGAGATAACTGTTTTTTATTAACGTTTAATCTTTTTTTTATTGAAAATTCGACAGTTTTGTTGAAAATGCGATATATTCCGACTAGAAATCTTGGAAATTAAAGTCGTTGCATATTGAATTCAATATGGTATCATACATTAATTTTATTTAAAAAAATGTATTCCCCTACTATTCTGCTATTTTCGTAAAAGATCACCCTATTTCACCTTTTTTAAAGAACTTTGGACTGTGAAGTCTGATATTTATTAAAAACATTGTTCCGATTATTATAAAAGGAATTAATTGTATAATTGAATCAAAAGCAAAAAAAAATGCAATAAGCAGTACATAATATTGAAAAATAGAATCCAATTTTTATAACTTTATAAAAGTTTTTTCTGTAATGTAGCAGTTTCTGCTATCGCAGCAATAATTACTTGGCACAAATAATTCATAAGCTTAAAGATAAGCAATGACGTGTCTTTACAAGGTTCCACGGCAATTTATAACAGTATTCTCAACTTTCCGCGACACGTGAAGTAAATAGAACAGGTACTTGAAGATTCACTAAATTAGCCTCTAAAACATCTTACGACATTTAATAATTCACAAAGGCAAACGAGATAGCGGCTGATGATAATAATAAAAAAGTAATATCTTGTACGAAAGTAAATATCGTCAAGAAATAGACAGGAGAGATTGGAATGGACTTTGGATTGGACAAGTGTGCCAAAATTCATTTGAAGAAAGGAAAGATTATTATTGGCGTTCCCAATGACCCTGAGCTTGTGGATCTAAGTGTTATTAGACATCTCGACACTGGAGAGACCTATATATTTCCTACTTTCTGAAATCTTTAGTTTTGCTTTGACTTTTTAGTTATGAACAGAGAATGAGAGAACCAAAAAAAAGAATCCTTTTTTGAGTAGCTTTGTATAGTTTTGAGTGAATCATTTTTTCACTCTTCCCAATGATCAAAAAAAAATTAATTCAAACAAAAAGCTATCTTACATAAGCGACAATAACAAAGAATGGAATAATTAGAAGAAGCTGGGAGGACTAGGTCTGTAAATGAATTAAAAAAGTTTTGTTTTGAATTACAATAAGCATTTAATTGCAAAGCGTAAAAGAAAAATTTGATATTGCACATACATATTTTAATATCAGCCCCCCCCCTTTCTATCCTGGAGATTCCCTGGAGATTCCCTCGGGAATCCCTGATATCTATGTAGGAAATTTGAAGCATATTTCGAATATCTGTTTTATTTCTGAAAAATATATTCACAAGAAAGAAAGAGATTGTTGAAAATAAGATTCTCTCTGACGTTTATTTATTATTTGTTCATAACTAAAAACAACAGAAAAGTTGAACATTTCAGAAAAAATAGTAACTATCAAGCGCTTATTTAAGAGAAGATAGTTATGAACAATAATAAATTGATTAAAGAACTATTTTTGTTTAACTTGCATTAATTATTAATATACTGAGTGAATTATTCAAAAGTCAGAAAATAAATACAAAAGTGGATAAAAAGTAAAAAATTACACCAAAAAACGGCAACTATTCAGCATCAATATAGGGGAAGATAGTTATAAACAATAATTATTGGTTTAAGCGATTAGGTTTGTTAGATTTTATTCATTATCACCTCACTCTAAGTACATTATTCAAATTGGATATTAATAATAATAATAACACAGCCCCACAAAAAAAATTAAATTTCATATCCCTGAACCAGACCCTTTGCATCCCTATGTATTTTTTATCGATGAATCCGAATCCGAGGGCAAAAAAAATTCATATAACCCCAACAGTTTTACCTAGAGCCAAAAAACACCCCTAGAATAGGGTGACAATGAGCATAGTTGTTGCATCTTAATCAATCGAATTATACAAATTTTCAAGTGTATAGTGCACAAAATTGATTTGAAACACCCCTCCCCACCTACCCCAGCTACCTCCTAACCCAGATAACCCCTAAAACCACCTCTAGCAAACGACAAGCAGGCAAACCCACCTACCCCTGGGAAAAGCGAGTTTAGTCGCCTTTTTTATTGAAATAATTACATTCGACACCACCAGCATGCTAACCCACGTCCTTAGAACTTAGGGGTAGTTTCTTTCAACTCTTTAGGGGTAGCTTATTAGTATTACGTTTGACCCAGGATACTTACTGTCCAGCGCCGATTTTCATGAAACTTGGCGCAGGAGTAGAGTTTCGACCAAACTCACTGTTCCCAGGCGTAGGTGTGTTAGCCTGCCAGTGGTTTGGTGGGATTGGTTTCTAGGGGTAGGTGAGTTAGGGGGTAGGTGGGGAGTATGTTTCAAATTAATTTTATGCGCTATATACTTGACAATTTGTATAATTGGATTGATTAGGATGCAACAACTATGCTCGTTGCTTAATCTCATTTTCACTCCATTCGAGGGGTGTTTCTTGGATCTAGCTGAAAAATTTTGGGGCTATATGAATTTTTTTGACCTCGGATTCGCATTCAGCGATAAAAAATACATAGGGATGCAAGGGGTCTGGTTCAGGGGTATGAAATTTAATTTTTTTTTGTGGGGCTGTGTGATTATTTTTGTTGACATTGATGAAATATTACCTACGTCTAATTGAAAGTTGGACCAAAAGTGGAAAATTTTTCGAAAAACTGCAATTCTTAAGCATTATTCTGAGAGAATATTATTAGGAATAATAATAAATTGCTCAAATAATCATGTCTGTCAACATTAATGAAGTATTATCTATTTAAAGTGGAAAATTAGGCAAAAAGTTGAAAATTTGTGAAAAAACCGCGACTTTATAACTCTATTCTAAGAGAAAATGACTAAAAACAATAATAAATTGTTTAAACAACCTATACGACGCTATCCACGTCAAAAAAATCAATCTTGGCAGCCTTCTCATCGATTTTTATGAAACGCAGTGTTGTTGTGGTAATTTATGGGTAATGCTTTTTGGCAGAAGGATTTTCAAAATTTTGAAAATTCTGGGCGTGACGCCAATTTGAAATTTGAGGTCGACTTTTTTTTAAATTGTAATATTGCCGACAATTTTTTTCGGATTTTAATGAAACTTATAGGCATTTTGTAAAACAAGATGCTGTTTTATATAAAATATTACGTGCGCGCGCAAGCGCGCGCTCACTGTTTGAGTTATTTCCTTTACTCAATTTTGGAATCACTATTTATTTGTTCAAATTTCTTGACCAATCCAATTCTTGCTGACATTATATTCTCAAAGAATGTATTCAGTGAATCCATGTTACGTAGAATTTACTATTACTATTTATAATAGTAAATGTCGAGATATAATTTGAAGAGTTCAAGTGAAAGTTATGTAATTCAATATTTCTAAAAAAACATAATTTTTATAAAATGATATCTGTGCGGGTACTATCAGGGCTATATTTTTAAATGTGAGCATCAATATACCTATAATTTAAAAAAAAACCTATTCTGATCCGATTCTCTGTTCTCAATATAAAAATCATTGAACATGTATTTGCACTGGAATATCGAAATAAATTTTTAAAGAAAAAGAAGAGCGTGTTAGGATACATTGCTGAATAATTAAAAAGTATGCACATGCCATTTTGAAAATTGAATTCAAATCCTAATTTCACATCCATTTTTGGAAATCTGTGAATCAAGAAACTTCGCTAAATCATTGAATAATTATAATATTATAACGTTTAAATAATTCAGAAAAACAACAGCCTACGATGAAACATCGCTGAACAGTTAGAATATGTATAGCCAATTCTCCAAGCCTCATTCAGATAATGTTGATTTTATATTTTTCTGAAAATTTCAGTCATCAATAACCTTTTAAACTTATTCCAAGAAAAATGAAAAGATGTATACACATGATTTGGAAAATTAAATACAGGTACTCATTTGACATCATACATATTATAAGAAATTACGTAATTGTAATAGAGATAGGTTTGAAGAAATAAGCCTTTATTATACTAATTATATCCAATATTCAATCAAATCACCTCGAAGTGAATAAGTGATTTATATTACTTGATATAGAAAAATTGAAATTAAATATGTATTTATGTTATTTAATTTTATAAGCAAAAAGAATTAGTCAATAATGAATTAATCATTTCATAACAATGAAAGCATTGAAGAATTATTTTTATTGAATCATTCAAATAATTTTTACTCAATATTTTTCTAAAAATTTTAATTATTAATAACCCTTTAAATTATCCCAGAAAAAATTGAAAGACATGTGCACATAATTTTGGAATGAAAATTCAGATACTCATTTCACAACATCGCAAAATTAAAAAAAATATATAATTGTAATAGAGGTATTTTAGACATTAAGAAACTTTTATTATACAGATTATATTCAATAGTCAATTACATAACCTTGAATCAAATAATAGGTTTATGTTACCTAATCAAAAGCAATTAAAATGCAATCGTCATGTAATTTAAAATTGTTAAAAAAATAGTAAGCTAATAATTAATTAATCTCTTATTGTCATAAAAAACATTCAACTATAATTTTCATTCAAACATTGGGATAATTTTCATTCTACATTTTAAAACAACCACTATCATTCCTTAAAATTTAATATGTCAGTAACTTTTCATACTAATTTCAGAAAAAATAAAAACATATTCACATATAATTTTGAAAATTGAATGCAGACACTCGTTTCACAACATCAGGATCATTTCAAAAATAATTTCTGAATTTAGAACAATTTAAATTCAATCTTTATGTAATTCAATATAGTGGTAAGAAAATCAGCAAATAATTAATTAAACAGTTCACAACAATAAAATCCTCAAGCAATTATTTACATCCAAATAATCAAATTATTTATACTTCATATTTTTTATATTTCAACTTTCATTTCTGAATGTTTCGATTTATTAATAAGCTTTTGAAAAAAATTCCAGAAAATGTAAGTTCTGAAAGAATCAATAATTAATCAATCAATTAAAATCATAAAAAGCATTACCCAAATATTTTCGTTTGAATATTGAATTAATTTTAAATTAATATTTTTAAAATCTTTAATTATATCAATTAAAACTTAAATAATCAGTAACCTTTTATACAAATGTTATAAAAAATCGAAACATATGTACATATCATTGTGAAAATTGAATTCAGACAATCATTTCAGGCCATCGCGAACATTTAAAAAAATTATATAATTATAATGAAGGTATTCAAAATAACTTTTATTATTAAAATTATAGCCAATATAGAAATACATAAACTTAAAGTGAATAATCGATTCATGTTATCTAATTAAAATTAATTGAAATTCAATATTTATGGAATTCAATATTGTGAAAAAAATAAGTCAGCTAATAATTAATTAATCAGTTTGGAACATGGAAAGTATCAAATGATTATTTTCATTAAAACATTCAAATAATTGTTACTTCATATTGTTATGAAAATTTGAATTAATTTAATAATTACAAGGAGACCGCACACCATGTATTTCACCGGACGCCATTTCGCGATCGCCTGTCCTCCGACAAATGAAATTCATGATGATCACGTGATAGTTTTCACTTTTGACCAATTACTGAGCGCCAAAAAGAACGACCAATCACCAATCTCCAGGGAAAATCACGATCAATTAGGGAAAAGAACATAACCATCTCACTCACTCACTCACTTATTATTAAGGGCTCTTTCACACGATTGCAGATCAACAAATTGCATGTAGATTGCCCACAGGAACGAAAAGGACAGACTGTTCTCCATCTCTTACACTCTTGTGGACATTCTGCATGCAATCTACTGATCTGAAATCGTGTGAAAGGTACCTGAGTCTGATGTATAATATTTTAAAAATAAAATTGAAAACATAAGAAAGCAGATTTTATTATGATTAACAATGAAAAATTCTGTACAGCTTAAAAATATTTCAACTTTTAATTTTAGTCACTAAGTGAATAGTGACAAAAAACGAAACTAATGACAATTTGAATTTCGCTGGCTATCAGTGGCAGTAACGTTCACGTGACTCGACAGCCAATCAGATGGCGAATAAAAAGGCTTATCAGCTAACTTCATGTGTTAACTCACTCTTTTTACTTAGTGATATGGAACAAAAAAAAATTTCAAAATTTTCACAAAAAAAAACTCAAAAAAATTTTTTGATTCGATTTTTGACGAATTTCGCTATTTTTCATTTTTGATTTTTTTCTGAGAATGATATTCCTTGTCCTTTTATCTTTCATTTCAAAAAAAAAACTTGATGGACACTCATCTGGTTCGCGAGTTATGAATATTTAAAGAGCGACATTCCAGTCGAATG